>CAUYUJ010021521.1:105000-130000 GCA_963575745.1 Prorocentrum cordatum | reverse complement strand
GAGCCTCGGGAGCGTCAGAAAATTAGCCTGGCGAAGGACCCAACCATATACAGTTGTGAGTACCGCAATCGTGAATACCATCTTCGCCCGCGATCCCTATGGGACCGAAAACCGTGCGAGGGGCGCGCCGACATCCGTGGCGGGACACACAACGCGAACGAAGACGATAGGTCTGTGCGCGAGAACCTGGGAGCGGGTGGAGTCTGAACGCGAGTGGGTCTGATTGTGAATGAGTCTTCGCGCGCGTGAGTCTACGTGCGTAAATGTCGACGCCCACGTCGGCACGCCCCTCACGAGGATCGCGCCCGCTTCCTTCCAGTTCTTGGACTGCCTTTCTGCCCGCGCACGACAATGTCCAAGGCTGCGGGCGCGGCGCCGCGCGGAGTCCCCGCGACGCACGCCGGTCGCCCCGAAAGGATCCCGGCGACGCGCGCGGCTCGTCCGCTGCGCGGAGCAGAGGGAGCTAGCTGGCTGGTTGATATCGGGCAAGCCTCTGGCCGCTGGGCAGAGCGACACCGGGGGCGAGCGAGGCGTTGGTCAGAGCGCAACATGGAGTTCCCGCGACGCGCGCTGGTCGGCCCAAGAGGATCCCAGCGACGCGCGCGGGTCACCCGCGGCGCGAAGCTAAACAGTCAGACTGTCGAGAGACGGCGAGACTCGGGCGGGCCCGCTCCTCAGGTCAATCCTCGCGGATAAGCTCGGTAAAACCCAGTTCCCTGGCGGGGGCCGTCGCCTCTCGGGTGTGCCACATTGGGGCGGCGAGGCCTTGCGAGTTTCGCCACTGGGACCATAGGCGGAGCTCCCTATGAGGGGGGCGGAAACGCCATGCGAGTCCCGCCACTGGGACCTTAGGTTGAGCTCCCTATGGGGCCACGAAGCGTGTGAGGAGTGTACCAAAATGGGGGCGGGGATGCCATGCGAGTTCTGCCTCTGGGACCTGAGGTGAAGCTCCCTGTAGGGCCACGAAACGTGTGAGGTGTGCGCCGGATACGGGGCGGGGCCGCCATGCGGACCCTGCCACTGGGGCCTTCGGTGGAGCTCCCTATGGGGCCACGAAACGTGTGAAGGGTGCGGCAAAATAGGGCGGCGATGCCATGCGAGTGCCGCCACTGGGACCTTAGGAGGAGCTCCTTATGGGGCCACGAAACGTGTGAGCAGTGTGCCAAAAGGGGTGGGGATGCCATGCGAGTTCCGCCGCTGGGACCTCAGGTGAAGCTCCCTATGGGGCCACGAAGCGTGTGAGGGGTGTTCCAAAATAGGGCGGGGATGCCATGCGAGCTCCGCCGCTGGGACCTTAGGTGGAGCTCCCCATGGGGCCACGAAGTGTGAGGGTTGTCCCAAAAAGGGGGCGGGTATGCCATGCGAATTTCGCCACTGGGACCTTAGGAGGAGCTCCCTATGGGGCCAAGAAACGTGCGAGGGGTGTCCCCGAATGGGGCGGGGACCATGCGAGTTCCGCCACTGGGACCTGAGGTGGAGTTCCTATGGGGCCACGAAGCGTGTGAGGGGTGTTCCAAAATGGGGCGGGGATGCCATGCGAGCTCCGCCACTGGGACCTTAGGAGGAGCTCCCTATGGGGCCACGAAACCTGGAGGAGTGTACCAAAAGGGGGCGGGGATGCCATGCGAGCTCCGCCGCTGGGACCTGAGGTGGAGCTCCCCTATGGGGCCACGAAACGTGTGAGGGGCGTGCCAAAATTGGGCGGGGATGCCATGCGAGTTCCGCCACTGGGACCTCAGGTGGAGCTCCCTATGGGGCCACGAAGCGTGTGAGGGGTGTGCCGACAAAGAGATCTGCGGAGGGTAGAGGCAAGGAGGGGGAGGAGGGAAGGAAGGAGGAGAAGCGCCGCACCGTCTCTTCAAAACGAGGACTCAACACCACCGAATGGTTGGGAACTGCTCTGGACGAAAAGGCGGCCCTGGCGAAGTGGTCTGGACCTCCGGGGCTTCCGCGCTGGCAGCCTCGCGGAATGATCACGGGCGTTATATCTCGTCATGGGGGAAACGCGTCCTGAGGGAAACGGGTCCTGATATTTTTCAGCCGTTTTCGGGCTCTCGGGGCCCTCCATGGGCCCCGGGACGGTCAGAAAGCGGCTCAGCATGAAGATCTCTCGTCCTGAGGGAAGGCCCCAGGATCGTGGGCTTCCGCACCAGCGGCCTCGCGGAAGGATCACGGGCGACGGGCGTTACCCAGACCCCCTCGGGTCATGACAACAACACGAAGGAAGGCTCTTCGGTGTTGTCGGCCCCTGGGGGCCCGACGAAGCAAATCAGGTTCTGTGCCGAAGCTGGCCGTGGGGACCGCGTGCGGGCGCCCAGTGCCGCAGGGGCCACGGGCCCGCGCCGAAGCGAGGGGGAGAGGAGGAGGAGGAGGAGGAGGAGGAGGAGGAGGAGGAGGAGGAGGAGGAGGAGGAGGAGGTGGAGGTGGTGGAGGAGGAGGGGAGGAGGAGGAGGAGGAGGAGGAGGGGGAGGAGGAGGAGGAGGGAGGAGGAGGAGGAGAGAGGGGGAGGAGGAGGAGGAGGAGGAAGGAGGAGGAGGAGGAGGAGGAGGAGGAGGAGGAGGAGGGGACTGCCAAGTACGCTATAGGATTCAGGGCGCCTAAGCCCATCTTTGAGGATGAGCGACCCACAGAGTTCGGTGATCCACGACGCGCTTGGAAGTCTCATCCTTAAAGTCCTGAGGAGGAGAGGAGGGGAGGAGGAGGAGGAGGAGAGGAGGGAGGAGCAGGAGGAGGAGGAGTAGGAGGAGGGGAGGAGGAGGGAGGAGGAGGAGGAGGAGGAGGAGGAGGAGGAGGAGAGGAGGAGGAGGAGGAGGCGCAAGTGGCCGCGACCGCGGAGGGGCTGCGGGTGGAGAAGCCACCCCCCCCCCCCCGGGAGGGGCGTGAGGGCGCGTGCAGGGCGCGCCGACGTGGGGCGGGGCACATGCACGCGGTCGCGCCCTTCCTCCTCCCTCCTCTCTCCTCCTCCTCCTACCTCCCTCATTCCTCCTCCTCTCCTCCCCCCCTCCTCCCACCCTCCTCACCCTTCCTCCTCCTCCTCCTCCTCCTCCTCCTCCGCGTGTGCAGGGTGCGAAACGTGCAAGCGGCGGCAGCGCACGCGGCCGCACCGTGCTGCGGCCGCAGGCGGAGAGCCCCCCTGTGGGGAGCAGGACGTGTGGCGGCATCGCACGCGGTCGCGCCCAGTGAGGCTGCTGGTCGGCCCAGAGGGCGCTCCGAAAGTTCGCTCCCTACTGGGACCGCAGGCGGAGCTCCCTATGGGGGAAGGAGGGCGCGTGTGTGTGTGTGTGTGTGTGTGTGTGTGTGTGTGTGTGTGTGTGTGTGTGTGTGTGTGTGCGTGCGTGCGTGCGTGCGTGCGTGCGTGCGTGCGTGCGTGCGTGCGTGTGTGTGTGTGTGAGGTGTGTGTGAGAGAGATGTGTGTTTGTGTGTGTGTGGTGTGTGTGTGTGTGTGTGTTTGTGAGGTGTGTGAGTGTGTGTGTGTGCGCGTGTGTGCGTGCTGGAATGGGCGTGCGGAGACGAGAGGCAGGGAGAGGAGGAGGAGGAACAAGCGGGAGAGGGCGAGGAGGTGATGCGCACAGCGCCGACGATTCAACGCGAGGACCCAGCAGCGCAGGAGGGTGTGGCGAGCTGCAGCCAGGGGTGTTCTGACATGTTCGGCCCCTGGAGCCCCTCCGGGGCTGTCCCAGAAACGGCTCCAGGTGGAAGGGAGTCGAGGCCTCCTGGGGCCTATGTGGTGCGCCGTGCCCACGACGTCGGGGGCTGGGGAGCAAGGCCCAGACATCCCATGCCTTGGTTTTTGTCGGCGGCAAGCGAGGGGGGGGAGTGAGAAGGAGAAGACCCTCTCAGAAGGCGGCGGCACTTCTCAGAAGCCCTCGCGCCCTCTGAGAAGTTTTCTGTGCCTTCTGGGAAGGCTCAGAACACTTCGCAGAAGGCTCGGAGACTTCCGAGCCTGTTCTGAACAGGCCCGCCCCCTCTCTCTTCCCCCCTGGCCGGGCCGCCGAACTGTTGTTTTCTTCGCCGGCGGCGAGGCGGAGGCGATCCGCACCAGCGACAGGGCTGATCGGGGGCACCGATAAGCAGATTGTCCGGCGTGCAAGAGAGCGCGGCGGAGAAGAGAGAGCGGCCGCGCGGGGGGAGAAGGAGGTAGGCGCTCAGACGTGGAAACTTCCGCGGTGAGATCCGCCGATATTAACACGGGGTCCCCAGAAGTCCCGGCCCTCTCCCCAGGGCCGGTTTTTCATCCCGAGCCGTCCTTTGGCGGTCCGAGGGGCCTGGCCGGGGGCCCCTGGCGCCAGGTCTCGAGCCACTCCCCTGGACTCTTACCTTTGCGCTGGGATCTCGTGGGGCGAATCTCGGGGGCCCCATCGGAGGCAACTTCGAAGCAACTTGGGGGCCGTTTTGGGGGCTTTTGGGCTTCTTGGGGCTTCGTGGGGGACTCTTCATCCTGACTTTTTTTTGTAAGGTCCCGAGGCCCAGTAAGGACCCCCAGACGCCGAAAATGGGGACAGACTTCCCGTTGTGCTTTTTTTCATGATTCGATAGGGGGGGTCTGGGAGGCGAGGCCATTTCTGGAACGCTGTCTTTTCCTCCCCCGAGAGTGGGCCCAATTCTCGCTCCATGTCGTTTGGGGCGACCGAGACCTCGGCCAGCGCACATCGATCTTCCTCCTCCGAGGGATCCCTTGGCCTTGCTTCCGCTGGCGCCGACACTTCGGCTTGCTCCCCCCATGCACGCGCAGAGCGGCTACCACAGCGACCTCACAGAAGAGGTACTGATCTTGGCATCGCTCGGAGGTGCTCATTTATCCTCGGCGAGGACCATCGAGGAGCATCTTGGATCACCTTGGCGAATCCTCCATGCGACAAGGGGCGGCCAGCTGGTCCGCCGGCTCCTCCTCCTCGCCCTCCTCCTCCTCCTCCTCCTCCTCCTCCTCCTCGTTCTCGCCCTCCTCCTCCTCTTCGCCCTTTTCCTCCTCCTCCTCCTCCTCCTCCTCCTCCTCCTCCTCCTCCTCCTCCTCCTCCTCCTCCTCCTCCCCCGAGGCCTCCATGCGAAAGGGGGCGGCCAGCTGCTCCGCCGCCAGGCCGCGCAGCTGCTCGCCCAGCCACCCCTCGCGCAGCGGGGGCCCGGCGGCGGCAGGGGCCGCCTGCGGCGGCGGCCCTCGCAGGGCACGGGCCGGCGGAGGCAGGCGGGGAGGCAGGAGGAGGAGGAGGACGAGGAGGAGGGAGGAGGGGGAGGAGGAGGAGGAGGAGGAGGAGGAGGAGGAGGAGGAGGAGGAGGAGGAGGAGGAGGAGGAGGAGGAGGAGGAGGAGGAGGAGGGAGGAGGAGGAGGAGGATGAGGAGGAGGAGGCGGAGGAGCAGGAGGAGGAGGAGGCGGAGGAGGAGAAGGAGGAGGAGGCAGGCAGACAGGCAGTTTCAGTCAACCCGTATGCAGAGTACGCGCGATGAGGGTGCAAGGGGCCCTGGAAGGCCATGCCGACACTTTGCGAGCGGGGGGCGAGTAGCGAAAGCGGCCAAGGATGGGCCGAAGGAGGAGGATCCCAGACCCGCGACGTCATTATTTTTTCAGAACGTCGACCCCCAGAGGTCTCGACCCCTTCCCGGGGACCAGCTTTTCACCCTGAGTCGTCTTTTGATGGTCTCGAGGCCCGGTCAGGGCCCCCCGAGGCCGAAAATAGCGCAAAGCCTCCAGCCACGATTTTTCCACGACGCGAGGGGGTCTGGGATGCGAGGGCAACCTGGGAAACCTGCTCATCCCTACTGTGCGGGTTGGATGTAGCCTGGGGGAAGCGGGTCCGGGCCCCAGGCCCGAGAGCCTTCCCCCAGGAGGAGCTTCTCATCCCGAGTCGTTTCCTGACGGTCCCACTGTCCGTGGGGGGCCCCGGGCCGACGCCCTCGGGGCCCATCCAGCGCGGACACATCAGTCGCTTCAACACAAGCCCGGGGTGCATCAGCGATGCTGCAACACACCTTTTCCGCCCCGAGCCCACTCGCCATGGGTCCCTGCAAGCCTTCCTTTTCACTGCCCCCCCCCCGTCCTAGCCCCCTTCCCCCCGCCCCTCCAAGACAAGCACCACGCGGGCCTGCCATTTTGGCGCGAAGGGCCCCCTTTTGAAACAACAACTAAGCGTTTTCTTATTCGGTGTTTCGACATTGGGCGGGAAAGGGGGGAAGGGGGGGGTCGTCTGGCTCTGGACCTCTGCTTGATGCGACTGTTTGCATCAGTGCGTCCTATGTGGGAGGCCCCACCTGCTCGAAACAGGGCCAAAGACAGCCAAGATCTCCCCAATGGGGGGGAGGGGGGGGATGCGAGGGCCCGCGCCAATCTGCAAAACAACGAATAAGAAACGACCGCGATTTGCCGAAACCAGCCCGTCGACTGGTGTCCCGAGCCTCTCCCCCCCCCCCCCGACGCCCGAGCTGGCGCTCCTGCGGCCGCCACGGTCCGGCGCACCAGGGGGTCGACCGAATCGGCCGGCGGGGCGAACTTCCCCCTGTGCCAGTCCTCCTTGGGCGGACGGAAAACTG
Organism: Prorocentrum cordatum; assembly: GCA_963575745.1. Lineage (NCBI taxonomy): Eukaryota > Dinophyceae > Prorocentrales > Prorocentraceae > Prorocentrum > Prorocentrum cordatum. Next base: position 123,481 of record CAUYUJ010021521.1, on the reverse strand, counting down.
TGCAGCTTGAGCTGCTCTGCCATCCCAGACCCCCTCGGGCAATGAAAAAATCATGGCGAAGGTTTTTGTCCCCATTTTCGGCCTTCGGGAACCCTTCCCGGGCCGTGGGACCGTCAGACACGGCTCAGGATGAAAAGCCGCTCCTAGGGAATGGGTCGAGACCTCCAGGGGTCGACGTTGTGGAAAACATGACGTCGGGGGTGTGGGCATCTTGAGCTGTTCTGCCATCGGTGACGCCTGTCCCACGGCGGCTGGAAAGTTCATCGCTGATAGCTCGATGCCCCACCGTGGCGTGTATATATATATATATATATATATATGTAGATATACGTAGCACCCCGCAATTGCGGATAAGTGTGAGGTGGCGGTGGCGGGGTGGGTCGCGGGTGGGTCGCGGGTGGGTCGTGGGGTGGGTCGCGGGTGGGTCGCGGGTGGGTCGCGGGTAGGTCGCGGGGTGGGTCGTGGGTGGGTGGCGGGTGGGTCGCGCGTGTGGGTCGCGGGGTGGGTCGCGGGTGGGTCGCGGGGTGGGTTGCGGGTGGGTCGCGGGTGGGTCGCGGACGGGTCGCGGAGCGCGGGGGAAGGGGGGGGGGGCGACGCAACAAAACAACAACAAGAACCCTCGCCGTGGCTCCCCAGTTCAGCCACGCACCCAGGGACAGTGAATGACCGTTCGGGCCCACTCACTCTGATATGTATATATATATATATATATGTATATATATATATGTATATATATATATACACATATATATATATACAACACTGCATTGGCGCTTCGCGCCGTGCGCCTTGTTCTGGGCGCTTCCCCGGCAAAACAATAATTCATCGCTTGTTTCACCGGGGGGACCTCGGGGCCTGGACGGGCGACCGGATCATTTTTCTGACATCCCTGGTGTCTGCTGACACCGCGTTCGCCCGATGCGCGTGCACGCTTGTGCGAAGGAATGGGAAGGAGTGCGCTTTTTTCACGCGCGAAGGTGCTGGCAAACGACGAAGCATCAAACTGTTGCGATGGCACCTGTCCATGAACGGGGAACGGGAAGGTAGCAGGAATGAGGGGGCCGAAGAGGCGGAAGGGGGAGGAGGGGGGGGGGGAAACGGGGAGAAGGTCCAGAGGAAGGAGCGGGCGAATGAGGATGGCCATCGAATGCCACGAACATGGAGGTCGACGAAGAAGGCAGAGGGAGGAAGGGATAAAGAGAGAGAGAGGGTGGTATGGGTACGTGAAAGACAAGCGGGCTGGCGTGAGCGCAGCGAGCGCATGGAAAACGCCGTCGGGGCGTTTTTGTGGCTCTTTTGGGCTGTCTTAGGGCCCTCTTGGGCCGTCCTGGGGCCTTCTTGGGCCGTCTTGGGGAGCTGGGGCCCTCCAAAGGTCTTCGGAAGCCATCCAGGGCCCCCTTGGGGCCCTCCAGTTGCCTTCTTGGGGGTCTCCCATGGCTTTCGTGGGTCTCTCTTGGGAGCCTTCTGGCATCTTGGGCTTCTTGTGGGCAGTCGCGGGGCTCTCTGGGGCAGTCTTGGGGCCCTCTTGGGCCGTCTTCAAACCCTCTGGGGGGCCTCTTGGTCCGCCTTGGGGCGATATCGGGGGCCCATCGGGCCGTCGTGGACGCTGCGAAGACCGAACAAGCGGATATACTCAAAATCTATATTTCCCTCAGGGAATGGGACGATTTTTGCTTCTTTGGGGCTCTCTTAACGGCCTCTTGCGGCGTCTTGGAGGCTTCGTGGGCCGTCTTCGGACCATCGAGGTTCAATGTTTGGAGCGCTCTTGTGCTGTTTTGGGTATCTCTTGCGCCTCTCCGATGACATCTCTGATCGCTCTGAGTCTGCTCGCAAGGCCCAGGAAGGCGCCCTGGGAGGTCCGGAGGGGTCAGCGGAAATTTTCCAAGGGCGTGTAGGGGGGCCGCCGCGAGGGCGTCCGGGGCGTCCCTGGGGGGGGTCCGTTTTAGAGGTGGGGGTGTGGGAGGGGGTGGGGGGGTTCCAGGTCATCAAAATATAGGAATAGGAATAGACTTCCCAAGCGTCCTGGGACAGACGTCCCGATTGCGGACAAGTTTACGGTTAGGAGCTTGTGCCTGGCGTGTCGCGGCGGCGGCCCCCGCGACACGCTATGCCCTGCGAGCGGGTTGCGTGTCACTCCGCTCCGCGGGGCGGGAAGGTGGGGAAGGCTCGGGACGTTGACGCTCGGGGACCCGGAAGTGGATGGCGTGTCGCGGCGAAGCGTGGTGGGCCAGAACTGGCGGCGCGACATGCTAAGCCAAAGTTCCCAACCGTAGATTTCCCAGCCGCGGAATGAATCGACAAGTCGGATCGGCGATCGAAATGAACCGGATCGGCGGAAACCAGCAGTCAAGTCGGGAGAAGTCGAATCGGCGCAAATCGGCAGGCTAGTGAAAGCCTCCGTTGAGAAGCCGAAGTCCAAGTCGGAATCCGAGGTCCACTCGACTCGGACTCGGCATCGCTCGAAGTCGACCCGACCCGACTCGGAGTCGGCATGAGCCCGGCAGCTGCCCTGGGACAGGCGTGCCCGCTGGCGGACAAGCTCGTGGTGTACTGCTTTGGCCCGCTCGCTCCTGGACGCACCGCAGGCGGCTCTGCAGGGGCGCCCGCGTGGGGGGCTGCCTGGGGCCAGCGGCCCACCGAGGCCCTCCTTCTCCTTCTCCGTCCTCCTCCTCCGTCCTCCTTCTCAACACCCGTCCTCGTCACCCGTCCTCCTCCTCCTCCTCCTCGTCCTCCTCCTCCTCGTCCCCCTCGTCCTCCTCACCCCTCCTCCCCTCTCATCCGACGCTGCATCGTCTCCGCGGCGTCGGCCTCCAGGGATCTCGACCACTTCCCCAGGGCCAGCTTCTCATTCCCAGTCGCTTTTTGACCGTCCAGACGGCTCCCAGAGGCCGAACACGACGCTCTGATGGAGGACTCCTAGACGGGGCCCGGGTAGCTGAAGTCGGAGGATCGCGCCGCATCGCCAGTGCATCGGCGATGCGTCGGCGACGTCTCGGCGACGTCGGCGTGGAGAAAATCCGGCTCCATATCGAGCCGCATCGCCGACGCATCCGCGTTGCGGCGCGACCCTCCGACCGCATCTGGGAGGCCCCGATCTGAGGGCCCTTCGCCGTGCTTCCCCGGCTCGCCTCACGGCCAGGAGCTCGCGGACCTTCCGGAACCTCTCGGTGTTGTCCCTCATTCCTCTGGCTGCCGCCCAGGGCGCGTCAGGTCAGGCCCCGCCAAGCGTTTCCGGCGGTCAACCCTCGCTGCCGCTCTCCATCGTTCCTCCTCCTCCTCCTCCTCCTCCTCTTCCTCCTCTTCCTCATCCTTCTCTCTTCCTATACTCTTTCTCCGTATAGATAACTCCTCCCTGTCGCAGCCCGAAGCTGGTCGAAATGGCGGGCTGGGCTTTTCGCCTGAGACTTCTGGACGTCCTCACAATGTATGATCCTGACGCTTGAAATTTGCAAGAGCTTCACAGATGGACGGCGGCCCGCTTTCAAGATGTGGCTCTAGCCTCAGCGCCGCGGGCATTCGTCTTAAACAATTGCAAGAGCTTCGCGGATGGAGGGCGACCTGTGTTCAAAATGTTTATCGCCTTAGCGCCGAGATCAATCGTCTTAAACGTTTGCAAGAGTTGAACGGATGGCGAGCGGTCTGCTATCATGATATGGTTCTCGCCTTAGCGCCGCGTGCATTCGTCTTAACGAGAGTTTTGCAAATCGTTCACGGATGCGAGGCGGTTCCTTTCCAAACTGTGGCTCTCGCCGTAGCGCCGCGCACAATCGTCTTGAGAGTTTGCAGCAATTTCAAGGATTCTCATGGCTAACGTCCCAGAGCCAGTGTTGTGGTACGATGTCGGAACGTGGTGCCGGAGTCTCAAGAATTTTGTTCTGGCACGATTTAGGATCGTCAAGACGCAAGACTAACGGCAATTTGTGGCGTTGTAATCCCAAGATTGACGTTCTGGCGCAATGCCGCATCTTTTAACGGTTGTCGGCCAACGGGGCATTCCCCACAGTGAAGAAAGTGAGTCCGTGTAGGAGCCTATGAAGAGGGAACCTGAAGGGAGCGTTTGTTGCAATATCGTTGGCGAGTCTTGGGTTTGCACTCGTCCTCCTCCTTCTCCTCCTCCTCCTCCTCTCCTCCTCCTCTCCTCCTCTTCTCCTCCTCCTCCTCTCCTCCTTCTACCTCTCCATCCTCCCCTTCCGCATGCTGCTGCTCCTTCTCATCCTCCTCCTCATCCCCCCCTCTCTCCTTCTGATCCTCCCCAACCTCCGCTTCCGCCTACTGCTGCTCCTCCTCGTCCCCCTCCTCCTGCTCCTCGTTCCCCTCCTCCTGCTGCTGCTGCTGCTCCTCCTCCTCCATTTACTGTCTTCCTCCTCCTCCTCCTCCTCCTCCTCCTCCTCCCCTCCTCTCCCTGCTCCTCGTTGTGTCCTGTTGATGTCCGTCTTGGTTGCATGCCTTGGGCGGGACAAAGGAGTTCGACCACTGGGTGTGCGTTGGGCTGGTCTTCAACCCCGATGGGACTTAGACCTGCGACAGCTTTCCGTGAACTGGCTTTGCAGTGACGCCCCACCCAAAGAACGTTCTGCGGCCCTTGTTCTCTCCCTCTCGCCCCTCCTCGTCCCCCTCCTCCGCCAGGGCGTCGGCTGATTTCTTTCCAGGGCCAGCCTCGTCCTGGTCGCCCCATCCCTCATCCCCCCTCCACCTCCACCTCCAGATGTCTTCGAGCTCTCTCTCGCCTCTTCTTCTCCTCTTCTTCGAACGGCCAGCCCCCCCAAGTCAACTGTCGCCACGGCTGGCAGTCGCGCCCCGCGTGCCCCTCCTGCCCAATTAGTTCCATGCAGGGCCGCGCTCTACGCCGTCCTTCCGACGAGTCTGCATAGGCCCGCTCGGGCGAGTGCCTGTCTCGATGCCCTCAAAGCCGCGGGAGCTGACCGTACCTGGCCACCATACGATCAACATCTCCCTGTCGCCCCGCTCGAGGCCGACCGCGTCTACAACGACCACGCCCACCAACCGACCGAGCTCCGCAAGGCCCTCCAGCGCCTCTGCGGTCACCACGCGATCAGCTGGACGCTGGCTCACCATCGGACCGGTGGCCAGCAACGCCGAGCGAATGGGCCCAAGCGCTCAAACCGCCGACCCGCCACTGATGAGCCTAGACGCACACTGGTCGGCCCCCGTCGTGGCTCCACCAACGTGGGCACTAGCGGCGACGCGCTCACCAGCAGCTTCTCCCCCCACGGTCACGAAGGTTGCAAATGGCTGCTCGCCCAACTCCACGTGCAAGGCCAACGGGTCGGCCCGTTTCGGTCTTGGGTCCCAGAAGCCAGCTCTGCCCAAGCACCGAGACGGCCATCCCCGTTATGCGGCGCAAGTCTGCGGCTGCCAGGGCCAAAGCTACGCACGGGGACGGAACGTAACGGCTCGGCTCCACAGAAACCGCGTGTTGCCAGAACACCGCGCGAGTCACGCTCGATCCCCCCCTCAATGTCGCACGGCCCGCGTCACCATCTACGAAACGGAGGTCACCGCCGCCCTTGCAACGCTCTACGTAAGAACTGATCTCTGAACAAATCTTCGGCACAGCCCCAACCAACGGGGCTCGCACAAAGTCCCGTGGTGGACAAGGCACCGCCCGCCGCAACGCCAAGACAAAAAACGAGACCAAACGCGAGCTGGGCTCGGAACAACCTTCCAACATCATTTCGCTATCGTGGCGACCTGTGAGCAACCCGCCCAGCTTGGACACCACGGTCCAGGAGGAGGCAAAGTGAAGCTCACGGCCGTCTTCGGCATCTCACCAGTCGACGTCACCCACGTCCTTGCAACATCGGGCCTCTCTTCCCCCCCTCCGTCATCATTATCCACCCCCTTCTCCCCCCCCTCCGTTCCCCCTCCTCCTCCTCCTCCTCCTCCTCCTCCTCCTCGCCCTCCGCCTCCGCCTCCGCCTCCGCCTCCTCCTCCTCCTCCTCCTCCTCCTCCTCCTCCTCCTCCTCCTCCTCCTCCTCCTCCTCCCCCCACCCTCCCCTCCCAATCCCTTGCCCTGCCATCTACCACCTCCGCATCGCCCTCGTCAGTGTCGCACTCTGCCTCCCGCGTCCGATTCCACTCCACTCCTCCGCCCGCCTCCTCACATCACCCTGCTTCGATTTCTCCACTTTGTCGTCCTCTTTCTCTTCCTGCCCTTCCCTCTCCACCTGGTCGCCACCGCCGCCGACACCCTCGACGTGGTCGGCTTCGTTGTCATCGTCGTCGTCGCCCCCGACGCCCCCGTCGTCGTCGTCGTCGTCGTCGTCGTCGTCGTCGTCGTCGTCGTCGTCGTCGTCGTCGTCGTCGTCGTCGCCATCCTCGTAGTCGCCATCCTCCTCGTCGTCGTCGTCGTCGTCGTCGTCGTCACCATCTTCGTCCTCGCCTCCACCTCTGCGGGGACAGCAGAATATCGATACCGCTGCTCCCTCCTCTCCTGGGGTGCGTTCTACCCAGAATCTCGAGGAGAATCCAGCCGTGGCGACGAGGGCCCTCCAAGACGAACAGCGGTACTGGTATCTTTTCCTCCCCGAGCCCATCCGCGTCCCCGGTGGCTTTCGGGCTGTAGCGCGAACCTCTGGCGGCCGTTCGGGGAGATCCAGGCACCTCCGGAAAGCTCTCGGCGAGGCGCAGCTGCCGGAAGGCATCCCGGGGCTGGAACACCGCAGAGAACCGACGAACACGCGCGAAAAGCTATAGACCCTCGCGCCCCGCCGTCTTCGTCGTTTCCTCGAGGAGGCCCGGCGGGAAGGGTGGCCGCCAGGCTTCGCGGGATCCGAGCACGTCTGGGGCGAGGGCGCCCTCGGCCGTCCTCGGGCTCGGCTCCAGCCGAAGCGCGCGGGCGCGGGCGCGGGGGCACCGCGGCAAGGCTCAGAGGCTCCGCTCCGCAGCGCTACTGCCGGCTACACGTATGAGTGACGCTAGGCAAGCGCAAGATGAAGTCAGGACGAGGATAACATCGGGTGAGGATGGATAGCGAACCTCTGAGATGAGATCCCGCGGCTCTGGAGGATGTCTCAGGCGCCGCGGCCTTCTCATAGCGTTCCGGCACGCTCAGAGAGCGTTCCAGAACGCTCTGGAGCGAATTTATACCCTCCGTGACCTTCAGTGCGCGACTTTCGGGGGCCGCGGGGAAGTTGGACTGGAGCGCGCAAGCCTCTGCTTTCGCATCGCAGTCGGCCCTCTGGGGGCTCGAATGCCCGCACCAGGGCTCACGCCAGCGAAGTGTCACTCTTACGTATAGCAAGCCGCTGCTGGCGGGGGCCAAGGGGAGGAGGACGGGACGAGGAGAGGGGCTGGCTGGACCCTCTCGCGTCGCGGGAAAAAGCAACGGCGGGAGTTTTTGTTGTGGTTTGTATACATAAATATATACACATAGATGTTGATAGACATCTCTCTCTATATATAGATATACACGAAAAAAATAAATGTACACATTCCTATTCACATATACTTGTAGGGCCAGAGACCCCAGGAAAAGCGCCCCCCCCCCTCCCTCCCCCCCCGAATTTGGCTCACCCTGGGCCTCTCAGGCAACACTCCAGACGACCCGGGAGAACCCCACGAGAGCCCGAAGACGGCCCCAAAGGGCTCCAAGCGTTCCAGCGCGCTTCCCGAAACGAACCCGGATAGCCCCAATACGGTCCACGAGGACCCCAAAGAAACCGCCGTAGCCCCAAAGGTCGCTCCAAAACGCACCAAGAGGTCTCCAAGAGCGCTCCCAAGGAAGACCCCAAAATGCAAACAAAATTAATTGATTTTCTGTTGGTTTTTGGCTCATTTCGGGGTTCGCCTCGTTTCGGCTTCCCGACGCTCCAAAACGGTGGTCTTCTGGGTGTCCGAAGCCGCCTGGGAGGCTCGAAAATGGCCCCATAACCATTAGAAAGGGCTTCCAGGCACTCCAAAAGAGCCACAAGACGACACAACAGGGTTTCAAGATTCAAGATGGCCTCAGAGACCTCCATTACGGCCCAAGATGGCTCCAAAACAGCCTCCGAAGCATTCCAAATCGTGGCCTGGTCGTTCAGGAAGAAGCGGTTGGAGGCAGGGTGGCCCGAGGAAACCCCCAGAGGCCCTCAGAAGACGCCCAAGAGGCCTCCAGAAAGCCCAAAGAAAGCTTGAACAACTTCCGTGAAGCCCCCAGAGGCCCTCTAAGGAGGAGCCTCCGCAAAAAGGGCTGAGAAGAATGGGGAGCATACGCAGGGTAGGGCGAGAATGAGGAAAAAGAAGCATGGAGGAAGTATAACAAATAACATTATTATAACGGCGATGCCAGAAAAAAAGGCAACAAATACTTATCTCAAAATTGTCGGTTCGACCGTCCTGCCATTCCGCCTGCATTTCAAACTTCAAGGACCAAGGTGTGTGTGTGGCGCGAAACGCTAATGCACTCTTGTGCAGATCCCTATTCGCATACTTTTATTACCCGGACCCCCCCCCTAAACCAGATCCCCCCCAAGGATGCCCCGGACACCGGCGGCCCCCGGGACGCCCTTGGAAAAGATTCGCTGGCCCTTCCGGGCCTCCCATGGCGCCTTGCCAGGCCTTGCGAACATATTCGAAGCGATCAGAGGGGTCATCGGGGAGGCGCAAGAGAGACCCAAGACAGCACAAGAGCGCTCCAAGAGGAACCTCGAGGTTCCGAAAATGGCCCACGAGGCCTCCAAGACGCCCCAAGAAGCCGTTAAGACAGCCCCGAAGAAGCAAACATCGTCCCATTCCCTTGGGGAATGTACATCTTTAGCATATCAATTGTTTTTCTTTCTCTTTCTTCTTCCTTCGCAGCGTCCACGACGGCCCGATGGGCCCCCGATATCGCCCCAAGATGGCCCAAGAGGCCCCCCAGAGGGTTTGAAGACGGCCCGACGCCCTTGGAACATTTCCGCTGGCCCTTCTGGACCTCCCAGGGCGCCTTCCCGGGCCTTGCGACAGACTCAAAGCGATCAGAGATGTCATCTGAGAGGCGCAAGAAATACCCAAAACAGCACAAGAGCGCTCCAAACATTGAACTTCGATGGTCCGAAGACGGCCCACGAGACCCCCAAGACGCCCCAAGAGGCCGTTAAGACAGCCCCGAAGAAGCAAACATCGTCCCATTCCCTGAGGGAAATGTAGATTTTTAGCATATCCGCTTCTTGGGTCTTCGCAGCGTCCACGACGGCCCGATGGGCCCCCGATATCGCCCCAAGGCGGCCCAAGAGGCCCCCCAGAGGGTTTGAAGACGGCCCAAGAGGGCCCCAAGACTGCCCTGAGGGCCCCGAGACTGGCAACAAGAAGCCCAAGATGCCCCCCAGAAGGCTCCCAAGAGAGACTCACGAAAGCCAAGGGAGACCCCCAAGAAGGCCACTGGAGGCCCCCAAGAGGGCCCTTCATGGTTTCAGAAAACTTCTGGAGGGCCCCAGCTCCCCAAGACGGCCCAAGGAGGCCCCAGGACGGTCCAGGAGGGCCCCAGGACAGCCCAAAAGAGCACCAAAAACGCCCAAACGGCATTCTTCTACGAAGTGGTTCCACGCTTTAGGCTCGATGTTAAATTCCTCGATCGAGAGAGAGGTCTTCCCCCTCCTCCCCCCTCCCGCCTCTTCAACCATCCCTCATCCCTGCTCCCTTCCCGTTTCCCGTTCATAAACACGTGACATCGCAACAGCTTGATGCTTTGTCGTTTGTCAGCAACTCCGCGCACGAAAAATATCGCATTCCTTCCCCACTCCTGCGCACAAGCGGATCGGGCGAACGCGGTGTCAGCAGGCACCAGGGATATCAGGCCACGAGGTCCCCCCCTGCTGAAGCAAACGATGATATACCTATACGACCACCCTTCGGGTGATAAGGAGGTTCGGGGGGGTGGGGGCGGGGAACCAAAGTCTCACTCGATCGGTCTCACTATCGATCTCAGTATCGATCTCACTGTCGGTCTCGCTCGATCGATCTCACCCGATCGATCTCACAATCGATCTCACTCGATCTATCTCATTCGATCGATCTCACAATTGATCTCACAATCGATCTCACAATCGATCACACAATCGATCTCGCATTCGGTCTCAATATCGATCTCACTATCGATATCACAATCGCTCTCACAATCAACGTCATCATCATCATCATCATCATCATCATCATCAACATCATCAACATCAACATCATCACCAACATCGTCATCATCATGAGGGCATCGTCATCATCATCATCATCATCATCATCATCATAAACATCATCATCAACGTCAGCATCATCCTCATCGGGACAACATCATCATCATCATCACCATCATCATCTCATCATCAACATTATCATCATCATCATCGGGACACAGTCATCGTCATCATCATCAGCAGCATCATCATAATCATCATCATAATCACCATCATAATCGGGACACCATCATGATCACCATCGTTCTCATCATCAACATTATCATCAACATCGTCATCATCCTCGGGACACCATCTTCATGATCATCGCATCATCATCATCTACATCATCATCAACAACATCATCATCATTGGGGCACCATCATCATGAGCAACATCATCATCAACATCGTCATTATCATTATTATCATCATCGGGACACCATCAGCATCACCATCATCATCATCACATCATCATCATCAGCATCATCATCGGGACACCATAATCATCATCAACATCATCATCATCAACATCATTATCGCCGGGACACCATTTCCATCAACATCATCATCACCAACATCATCGGAATCATCATCATCATCATCATCATCATCATCATCGGGACACCATCATCGTCATTATCATCAACATAATCATCATCATCATCCCATCATCGGGACACTATCATCATCATCGACACCATCATCATCATCATCATCATCATCATCATCATCATCATCATCATCATCATCTCATCATCTCATCATCATCATCATCATCATCATCATCATCATCATCATCATCATCATCATCATCATCATCATCATCATCATCATCATCATCATCATCATCATCATCATCATCCCGCGGGACACCGCGGGGGCGCGGGACACCGCGGGACACCGCGGGACACCACCGCGGGACACGCGGGGGCCCGCGGGCCCCGGCCGCCCGGAAGGGAATCATTTGGTCCGGCCGCGCCTCAGCCACACGGGACACCGCGGGACACCGGCGGGACACCGCGGGGCCCCGGCCGCCCGGAAGGGAACATTTGGTCCGGCCGCGCCTCAGCCACAGGAGACTTTTTCTCGCCCGCCCACGCAGCTTCGCCTCGCACGCACGGCACGCACGAACACGAAACCGAAATCGATTTCCCGGTGGGGGGCTCGCCGTTCCACTTCGATCTCACCGCCTCACCTCCGACGGTTGTGCCGGGGAAGAGTCCAGAACAAGGCGCATGGCGAACAAAATCAGGACGTCGGGGGAAGGGGGGAGGGCCCGAAGCTACGGCTGTATGATTCACTAACAGCGTTTCGCTGGAGGGCTCTACTGGGATCGGCGCGGGGGGTGCTAAGGGTGATAAGGGGGTTACCATTGGATGCCACGGCGGATCATTTCTGGGCTAACCTGGCTTGTAAGTGGGTCACGGACGCTCCAATTGGCTTCGGAGGGACATACCTCACCATGGCATCCACTGGTCACCTTCCTGTCCCCTCAGCAGCACCCGCGCCGATCCCAGCAACAGCGGTAAAAACACGCAGAAAAGCCCCCCAAAAGGTACGGGGAGCTCTGGATCTGTCGGTCTGGCAGCCGCTTCGCCTGAGAGTTCACCATCATTTATGAAGAAAGCGTGCTCTCGCCTCACTGGCGGCTGCATGTGCGGTCTTGACGGTCGCGGTCCCTGGTGAAAACAGACACGTTGAACATGAAGGCGCCTTGCTACTATTACGGTGCTTTGCTGGGACGTGCTTTTCAATCCCAGTGTGTTTCCTCGATTTCGGCCTCCGGGGCACCTCATCGGGCCCTGGGGCTATCAGAAACGGATCTGGGACGAAAGGCTACCCTCCGGGAGGGGGTCGGGAGCTCTGGGGCCGCGGATTGACAAAGCTATCTCATCGGATGTCTGGGGGAAGCGTGCGAGGTGGAGAAGGATGAGGAGGGCGGCGCGAGGGGGGGATGAGGACGAGGAGGGCGAGGACGACGACGCGAGGACGAAAGGAGGGGGAGGAAATGGGAGGGGAGGGAGAGTGGCTGGAAGAGGCAGCAGATGCAGAAGGGGAGGAAAGGGGCAGGAGGGGACTCGGGCGGGCGTTGCGAGGGGAGGGGGGGGGCAGGGTAAGAATAATGGGAGGGGGATGGGATGAGGAGCAGGCGGTGGGTCATCTGGCAATTGATTATATATCTCCGTGTCGGGGCTGGCCGGGGAAAATTAGCGCGGAAGGGGGATGGGAGAAGGGGGTCCACGGGCAGGGTGAGGTTGGAGAGGCAGGGATCGGAAAGAGTGTGTGTGTATGTGCGTGCGTGCGTGCGTGCGTGCGTGCGTGCGTGCGTGCGTGCGTGCGTGCGTGCGTGTGTGTGTGTGTGTGTGTGTGTGTGTGTGTGTGTCGTGCGTGCGTGCGTGCGTGCGTGCGTGCGTGCGTGCGTGCGTGCGTGCGTGCGTGCGTGTGTGTGTGTGTGTGTGGTGTGTGTGTGTGTGTGTGTGTGTGTGTGTGTGTGTGTGTGTGTGTGTGTGTGTGTGTGTGTGTGTGGGGGGGGCGTGTGTGTGTGTAACTTGTTTCCATGCCGCGTGACCTGGGGACGGCCGCGCGCGTCGCTTCCCCCGACTTTCTACGCCGCCCCGCTGCGCGCGCGGCCGTGGCGCCAACGAGTGTGTGTGTGTGTGCGTGTGCGTGTGCGTGTGCGTGTGCGTGTGCGTGCGCGTGCGCGTGCGCGTGCGCGTGCGTGCGTGTGTGTGTGTGTGTGGTGTGTGTGTGTGTGTGTGCGGGGTGGGGCCTCGATCTAAGGTGGATCTAGCCGCTCGTCTTCCAGCCTCACTCTGCACGTGCGCAACTCGTTCCTCGAGACCTTCGCTCGGGGTCGTGTTCGCTCTGCAGCGCCCTCCTCAACGCAGGTTAGCACTTGACGTGTTTGCTGCCCTTTCACGCTGTAGATCGCGACTGCGGTGCCACCTCGCCGGCGGAGGAACATGTGTGCGTGTGTGCGGGGTGGATTCTTAAGTCAGCCACGCTGGCTCACAAGGAAAACAAAACAAATGTAAGGATGACCCCCGGTCGCTGCAACCGCTGATTGGGATCTCCGGCGCGCCCGGGGACAACACTGTGCGTATGCGCGTGGCTTCTGGTCGCCGACTTTTCGACGCCCGTGCGGATTCAATTCCCAGCACCGTCTGGCGCAACTTTAGATATATACATGTATATGTATGTGTATGACTACGAATACGTGTATGTGTGTCTACCATGTTATATTTATCCTGCTATATTGTATTCATACATGTATACGCAAGGGTGCATGGGGGCTTCGCGCCACGCACCTTGGTTCTTGAAGTTTGGTATGCAGGCGGAATGGCAGGAAAACCAAACCGACAATTTAACGATCACTCTTTGTTGCCTTTTTCCGGAATCGCCGTTATACTAATTCTAGTCGTTGTCTTTCTTCCCTGATTTTTTTGTTCCCCTCATTCTTGCACTACCCTGCCTATCCTCCCCATCCTTCTCAACTCTTTTTGCGGAAACTCCTCCGTGGCGAGCTTCTGGGGGCCTCACGGAAGTTGTTCAAGCTTTCTTAGGGCCTTCTGGAGGCCTCCTGGGCGTCTTCTGGGGGCTTCCTCGGGCCACCCTGCCTCCAACCGCTTCTCCGTGAACGACCGTGTAACGATTTGGAATGCTTCGTCGGCGTCGGCGGCGTCGGAACCCCCCAATCCCATCTGGGGGGGGGTGGAACCCTGGGGCCCATCCCATCTGGGGGGCGGGGAACCTGTGAACCCTCGACCCAGGATCATTTATGGCCCTGCTCGAGCCCCAAACTTGCGAAGTGCCAGAGTGAGGGCATGGGCAACCACTGAACATCAGGGGCCGAATTGTTCATACATGCTCCATCCCCGTGGCGTCAGGAGTTGGACCCAGCAGTGCGTGTACGGCATGGATTTAGCTACTGCCGAAACCCTGTATCAAACCCTCCAGCCCAACCAATCAAATCGTTGCGCCTTCGTAGCCCTTCGCGTCACCAAGCTCATCCTTCATATCACAGGCAGCGTAAGTCCTGCAAGGGCGTTGGTACGAAGGAGATCACTCACCCAATATGCTTACATCGCTCACTTCTTGAATAACAAAAGCGATGTGACTACCACACCCAACAAAAACTTGATGAACGTGGGCATGCGGACTGGGAGTATTCTTTGGGTCGCCGCGAGGTCGCATGAAGGCCATCGGGTCAGGTTCTTGCCCTGTTCAGTTATGAGATGTCATTGGGGCCATCTTGGAATCGCCTTGAGGCCATGGTGGGAGCTTGGGGGGCACATGGGGCCATCATCAAGCCATGGCGTCATGTCCGGATTATCTTGAAGTCACGAAGCCGCTTTGAGAGCGACGTGCGCCCCCCGCCCCCCGATCCAATGTTGGCGGCGTGGCCGCCAAACCCAACAAGTCCGGTCAACTTTGGATCGGGGCGGGGGGCGGGGGTCCAGGGCTGATCCGCTCATCGCGTTCAAACCGTGCCCTCGGCCTCTCTCATCCCTGATCCTTTCAAGCTCTTTTTTACGGGGGGGCTGTATGTTCAAGATCTCAACTCGTTCCCCAATCTCGAACGCCCGAATTATTCGGGATAACAGCGGTTCCTGGCAACTCCATTTTGGGCCTCCGAGGCACGAACCCGTAGCTACCCCCGACTGCCCCCAACCCGCATGAGTTGAAAAGGTTGGACGCCCGAATCATCCTGGAGAGCTGCGGTCCAGTACAACTCCAGTTTGGGCCTCCGAGGCGCTAATCTGTAGCTGACCCTGACCAACCCCCAGCCCTGACGGCCCAAGGCCCAATACCCCCACACCCAAAGACACGCAAGACGCAAGACACCCAGGACCCCGAGACCCGAACCACCCAAGAACTCGATGACGCCCGAAGGCACCCCCCCAAGGCCCCCAGGACCCGCCTGATTCGAGCTCTGACAATCCATGACGGGCCGATCGATCAACTCATGCTCGCATCTTGCCAATGGCTACTGGAGTGAATGGGCGCTGCCGCGCGCGGGGGTGGCCCGCGTGGTACTTTGTATGGTCCCATTCGACGCGCTTTGCGTGCAACGTACAAGAGAAGCTCAAGTGTTCCGCGCGGCAGGACATTATGGCACCAAACAAGTTCCCATTGAACACGCAACTGCATGCTCCCAGATCGGTTGAAGGGCTTTGCGGACGACTCATGGGCTTGTTATGGCTTGCGCTTCAACGCTTTTCATTGTCAGTTCGAGTGGTCTCGCTGTGTGCACGCGCGTGTAGCCCGCAGCCCTCATTCTGGTAAGTGTTGCGAAACGCACTTGTGTGATCGGCGCATGTACACCGCGTGAGACAATCTTACAAGGATGGTGACAGGGCCGTATTGGGCTGCGGCCCACGTGGCCTTATGCAAAAAGAATTTGCGCGAATGTAGCCCGCATGGCAGTGCTCACACATTACGGAAACCCCGAATCGGACGGCTGGCCCGTCTCGAAGGAGACGGTAACTTTTACAAAGCATCCGTTCTGAGGCATCGATCGCCGAGCACCTCTCCCTTTCGCCATCCCTGGGCCATGCTTCTCAGGGTCCCCGCGGGGCTAGAGGCTTCCTGAATGGGGTCCCAATATATGGGGTCGAAGGATCGCGCCGCATCGCCGATGCATCGTCGACATCGGTGATGCACTGGCGACGGCGACGTGCAGAAAATCCGGCTCCACATCGAGCCGCACCTGCGATGCATCGGCGATGCATCCCCGATGCGGCGCGATCCTTCGACCCCCTCTACTCAGACCCCACCTGGGAGGCCTGTGGGGCAGTCCTGGCGGCCTGCTCCGCCGGCGCCCGCGCCTCCAGCGCCTCCGCCGCAGCGCCCTCGGCCGGGCGCGACGAGCCCGAGGAGGGCCGACCAGGCGCGGCGGTCCTGGCGGCCTGCTCCGCCGGCGCCAGCGCCGCCGCCGCGCCGTCGGCCGGGCGCGACGAGCCCGAGGAGGGCCGACCAGGCGCGGCGGTCCTGGCGGTCTGCTCCGCCGGGGCCTGCGCCGCCGCCGCGCCGTCGGCCAGGCGCGACGAGCCCGAGGAGGGCCGACCAGGCGCGGCGGTCCTGGCGGTCTGCTCCGCCGGCGCCTGCGCCTCCGGCGCCTCCGGCGCCGCCGCCGCGCCGTCGGCCGAGCGCGACGAGCCCGAGGAGGGCCGGCCAGGTGCGGCGGTCCTGGCGGCGTGCTCCTCCGGCGCCGCCGCGTCCGCCGCGCCTTCCGCCGGCAGTGGCAGGCTGAAGGGCTGGCCCGAGGCCGTCGGCTGCGGGGCGCAAGTCTCCTGAGGCCAGAGGAGCGCGGGCAGGCGAGGAAGAGGAAGAGGAATGTGATGATGAGCAGGTGGATTATGTTGATAATGATGCGGATGCTGGTGCTTATGATGATGCTGCTGATGCTGCTGACGCTGCTGATGATTCTGCTACTGCTGCTGCTGCTGATGATGCTGATGATGACGATGATGATAGTCATGGAGAGGCAGATGCAGAGGACGATAACACGATGATGAAGAACAAGTCGAATTCCAAAGTGAATGTGGAACAACGCAAATTGCCATTCCGTCCTGATCGATCGGAGCTGCACGATATGATCACTGCTGTGTTGATACGGCCGGCCGCTTACAATGCCTAATGTGATTCAGTTGCTCACAACTGGTCCTTCAACACGCCTCCATTGGACCTAAACCGATGTCGCCCTTGCCCTTGGACCAGTTGCAACAAAACGAAGTGTGTGCTTCAAACCTGAAGGTTCACTCAGCTCCCACCTGCTACTTACAACGTGGCCACGCTCCTCGACGGATCAGCTGGGCGCAAGCGGGATCGAACAACAAGCCTCAATGACCTGAACTACTCAGAACACATAGCGATAGCTGGATGCGTTTAGAAACCTCCGAGCTCTTGGCGCAGAAGGCTCCCAACAATGCCGAGCATGGTTGTGGTAATCGAAATCATGAATGCAATGTGCACACGTCTGCAATAATGGAAACGCCTGCACATCTTACGTAGAAATTCGTATGCAATGGTAGCCATGGAAAAACTAATAAAAACTTGCATCCAAAAATGTGGTCTCAATCTTAGCAGCTTCCGTGACATCGTGAGCGAAACTATGAGCGCTGCTGCCGACTGGCTATACCTGTAAGTTCGATCGACAGTAGCAATCGGATTCAAGATTGGGGGGGCTATTTCGGCAATAGGTCATGCTGGCCAACTGCCCGGGTCGATGCCGGGCGTGTAATATCTAAAATACTTTAATCGCGTTAGCCCGATTGTCCAGAACAATGCCTTCACGTCCTCCAACTCCTCATCCTCCCGTTCTCCCTATCGGTATTCGCTGGGTGCGAGCGGACGGCAGTATGCAAAAATTCGGTTACGTACCAAGACATATCATCACCTGTTGATGACCAGTATCTGAAGTGCGTCGCCGGGCGTGCCTCAGTGCAAAACCATGCCAAGCCCTACTCGTGAACATTGGTTATCTGAACAATCGCTAGCACGAGCGATGATTGGAGCAATCGCGAGAGTGGCAACAATAACACAACATCAAATGTGGATGCACTCGCACTGGCATTGACAACCGCGTCTGTGGCAATCACGACGACAACGGCGGCCCAAGCCTCGTGCTCCGTTACCTGTAAGAAATCGCCCCTGAAGCCGCAGCCGTGTTCACATTCGTACAGGCCTTCAGCTCTCAGGGAGAGGGAGGGAGGGGGGAAGGAAGATGAGATAGAGAGACAAAGGGAGAGAGACAAGAAAGAGAATGAGAGAGAGAGAGAGAGTGTTCTGAGCACTGAGGGGCGTGAAATTTATCGGGGACTGAGGTGCGGACGGATGGGGGCCGATGGGGCTCAGGGCGCCCGGAGCCAAGACTCTGAGTCTGTGGGCGCCCAGGGACGAGAGGGTAAGGTGGCAGCCGTGAGCGGGCAGGGGAGACACAAAGGAAGTCATCAATACGAGGTCGCGGGTGATGCGGGAGAGCGGCGGCATCGGCAGGGGCAGCAGTGGATCGAGCAAGACGAAGAGGAATGAACTACTGATGGGCAGGGAGGGGATCAGAAGGCGAAGAGAAGCAGCAGCAGGTACGAGACAATATAAGAATTAGGCTTGTGGAGATGATGGTGATAACGATGCTGTTTCTGGTGTTTATGCAGAAAGACCAAATGATCCATACGTTGGAACTTGAGAAGAGGAAAGGGGTGAGTAAGATGTATAGCAGGAACAGACGCATCAGCAGGATGGGTAAGGAGGAGGAGGAGGGAAGGGGACGAGCACATGGAGCAACAGCACGCGAGGATTATGTGTCTAGTCTAGCATATGCGCATAATC
>CAUYUJ010021521.1:82500-100000 GCA_963575745.1 Prorocentrum cordatum | reverse complement strand
GCCCGCCCACACTGCCCTTCAGGAAAAAAGACCGGCACCAGCTGTTGGCTGTCTGCTCCGTGAGAGAAAAAAAAGCCGGCGCCCGCGACGGGCGTCTTCGCGCTGGCGCTCTCGAGCCCCGCAGCCCCGACCCCAGGCAACCCAGAGCGCCCCCCTCACTCTGATCGGCAACTGTGGGGGTTAGGGCAAGCAGTTCGCAGAATGTGCCAGTGGGCCATAATGGGCCAGTGGTTGGTTAAAAAAGCATGCGTGGGGTGCTGAATGTGTGGGGGCGCTCGCGGGCCCATTCATGCCCGTCTGTGGGCGCATCAGCTGGTCCCAAACCGTTGTGGTCATAGGTCTCATCTGTGAGCCACCGCGCTTGAGCCACTGGTGGCCGCAGTAATGATTTGTGGCTCGATGGCTCCACTTACTGCCCTACTCATGGCCTCGGGCAGGCTGCTGTCCCTCAATTGCGCCCACTGACAATCCCGGAACCACGAGTGGCCCCACTTAGAATGAAGTCGGGCCCGCTGTGTGGTTTGTCTTTCTTACAGGGCCCCGTGGCGAAACCCGCGGGGGCCCACGCCGTCAGGGCTCACCACGACCATGCAGCACCGACCTTGCAGACGTGCTGCAGCGGATTTTCGCGTGGATTTCTGTCAATGCAGAAGCCGGAAGCGGCGAATGAAAAACGAAATGAATTTCGCGTGGATGTCTTGCAGTCATCACTCCTGGCCAAACACATCCGCACGAAACTCACCTCGAAACCCGGAACGGACTCCCCCAGGACACTCCGAGCCCGTCCTGTCGTTTTCCGAACGAGATCCGCTCTGCGATGTTGGCGCCGTGAGACTGTCCGGCCAGGCTGCCCTTCGAGCGAGGCTGGGCCCGGCAGCTGCTCTGACGCAGCATTCGTCGGAGCCTCCCAAAAGGGGGTCCGCCGGGCCCCGCCGGCCCCGCCGATCCGGGGGAGCCCCGCGCACGGCCGACGGGAGGGCACTGTCGTTATCCCCCCGGCCAGGCGGAACTGTGCTCGCCATCCGTGCGGCGCTGGCGCGGCAGCGCGCTCGGGTCTTAGGAAACCGCATTGGGGGGGGGGCCTTTACCGGGCGAAGAGCGGTATACAGTAAACTTTTTCGCCGTCGGGGACGCGGAGGAGGAGGAGGAGGAGGAGGAGGAGGAGGAGGAAGAGGAGAAGGAGGAAGAGGAGGAGGAGGAGGAGGAGGAGGAGGAGGAGGACGACGAGGCCAGGGCGGCTGGAAACATTATACCTCTACGGTGGGCCGTCCGGGTATCAACTTCCCAGCCTCCCTGGGACAGGCGCCCCTGGTGATGGAACAAATTATGTCATACCGTTCTTCGCCCGGTATAAGACCTCTTCTGCAGCTGTGAAAGACTTGCCTCCCTGAGAAATCGGAAAGATGGACAGCTGGAACAACACCGACGGCTGGAACATCGGGAGACATGGAGGGCAAGGGGGGCTGGGAAGCCTGAGAGCGGAGCGCTGGACAGCGGCAGCATGGAAAAGCGGAAAGCGGAAGAGTGGAAACCTGGAAACCGAGACGCGGACGCCGGCCCATTCCTTCGGCCTCCTTCGGCAAATTTCAGCACGGCTTCAGCCAGCAAGGCCGTCCTCGCTTTCCTCCCGCCGGCTCCCGCCGAGGGCGGAGAGGTGACCTCCTCGATTTCTCGGAGCCGAGGCCCTCTTCGGAGCGCCCTCGCGGCAGGAGTCGCCTGGCTGGCAATCGCGGAGCCGGTACCGCTGGGAGTCGGCTCTGCGCAGCATGCACCACGCAGCGCGCCCTCCTCCACAGCAGGGAGGAGGCCGCCAAGGATGATGACGATGCTGATGATGATGACAGTAATAAGAATAGTGATATGGATGATGATGATGATGATGATGATGATGATGATGATGATGATGATGATGATGATGATGATGATGATGATGATCATGATGATCATGATGATGATGATGCTGATGATGCTGATGATGATGAGGATGATGATGAGGATGACAATGATAGCAAGAAGACGGATGATAAGACTTACAGCAATAAAATCAGTATGAGCAACACTAGTAAGACTACTAAACATAATATAAGTAATGATGAAGCTGCTGATGATGACGACGACGACGGCGACGACGACATCGACGATGACGATGACGATGACGGTGACGATGACGATGATGACGATGACGATGCGACGACATCGACGATGACGATGACGATGACGGTGACGATGACGATGATGACGATGACGATGACGATGACGATGATGACGATGATGACGATGATGATGATGATGATGATGATGATGATGATTATGATGATGATGACGATGACGATGATGACGATGATGACGATGATGATGATGATGATGATGATGATGATGATGATGATGATGATGATGATGATGGTGGTGGTGGTGGTGGTGGTGTTGATGACGATGGTGACAATGGTGATGGTGAATGGCGGAGGGGAAGGGGGAGGAGGAACGCAGCGCACCTCAGGAGTTCAGCACCTGCCCCGCTGGAGATGCCGCAGGGGGGTGGGGCACGCCCGACCTGTGGCCGCCGAGCTCCGCGGGCGAGGCGGCCGCACGCGCCCCGTGGCGACGGCAAACCCGACCGCCGACCGACCGCGGGGGCCCCGAGCCGTCGGGAGGCACGTCCGGTCCGCTGGGAGGGCGAAGCGCAGCACCGAGGGAGAACGGCCGGGGGGGGGCCCGTCCAGGGGCCGCCTCGGGAGAGCACGCCGGGGCACGGCGGCCCGACCTGCTGCTGCTGATGAGGATAATACCGATGACGATGATGATGCTGATGATGATGATGATGATGATGATGATGATGATGATGATGATGATGATGATGATGATGATGATGATGATGATGATGATGATGATGATGATGATGATGATGATTCTGATGATGAGAATGCCGATGATGATGCTGGTGATGGTGGAGCCAGCCCGAGGAGCGGCCGGGGCGAGCCGCGTGCGGGCGGGCCTCGAGGGCTGCACGATCTGCGGAGCAGCCGCCTCTCCCGCCACGGCCTGTGCCTGGGAAGCTGTGCGGCGACCTGGTCGCCCGAGCCGTGCTCTGTCTCCACGCCTCTGATGACAGGAGGGGCCTGTGCAGTCGAGGAAGGGGGGGAGGAGCAACAGCAGCAGCAGTTGGAGGAGGATCGCAGAGGCCTCCTAGATGGGGTCGGAGTAGATGGGGTCGGAGGATCGGGCCGCATCGGTGATACATCGGCGATGCATCGGCGATACACTGGCGATGCATCGGCGACGTCGGCGTGGAGAAAATCGGGCTCCGCGTCGAGCCGCATCGCCGATGCATCGGCCATGCGGCGCGATCCCCCGACTCCTCAGCTCGGAACCCATCTGGGAGGCCTAGAACTTCGGCCCTGGGGAAAGCCCTGGGGGCCTGTCGGACCCGCCTGCCCTCGGAGCCCCTCTCCCTCACGGCGAGCCCCCGGAAGCCCTCCTGAGGAAGCGGCCCCCGCCGCGCTGGAGGAGGCGCAGCACACAGGCGGGGCGGGCCCGGGGGCTCCCAGCCAGACTCGATCCTCGATCCTCGGTCCTCGATCCTCCCCCTCCTCCTCCTCCTCCTCCTCCTCCTCCTCCTCCTCCTCCTCCTCCTCCTCGTCTCGCTCCTACTCGGACCCTATTTAGGAGGCCTAAAAGATCGGCGCCTCCGCCATCGAGGTCCTCTGGGCCGATCGCCGCGGGATCCAACTCCTCCATGGCCTCTCGGAGCCGGCGCGGGGCAGCATCGGCCCCGCGCGCCAGCGGCAGGGGCTCGAGCTGCGGCGCGGCGCTCATGGCCAGGGCTGCGACCACGCGGGGGAGGAAGGAACACCCCTGCCGCAGAGGAGCTCCGCAGGCATCTCGGCGCCGCGGCCACGCGCGCACCGAGAGGCGCACCGAGAGACCACGCGAGGGAGGAATGAGCCCATGCCACAGAGGAGCTCACCGGACATCTCGGCGCCGCGGCCACGCGCTCACGGAGAGGCGCACCGAGAGACCACGCGAGGGAGGAAGGAACCCCTGCCACAGAGGAACTCGGCAGGCATCTCGGCGCCGCGGCCGCGCGCGCAGCGGCTCGGCGGAGGGGCCGAGAGCCCGAGCGGCGCCCGACGCGCCGCAGAGAACCACGGCCAAGGCCGGGGACCCGCGCGGCCCGGCGAGTGAGCCCAGGACTCGCCCGCAGGGAGTTGTGACGACGACGACGACGAGGACGACTGCGACGACGACGACGGCGACGACGAGGACGACGAGAACGAGAACGAAGACGAGGACGAGGACGAAGACGAGGACGAGGACGACGATGACGACGACTACGACGACGACGACGACGACGACGACGACGACGACGACGACGACGACGACGACGACGACGACGGCGGCGGCGGCGGCGGCGACGACGACGGCGCATGTGGCGGGCAGCGGAGGAAGGTAACGAAGTAGGTGCAGCTCGAGTGGCGCGCCGCGACGCTCCGACGCTCCGCGACGCCCTCCTCCCCAGGGGTGACGAGGAGGACGCAGCGCATGCTGAGGAGGAGTCGCGAATCGCGAGCCGCGAGCAACTTCGCGCCGTCCTCGTGGCGGCCCGTGGCGAGCGAGGAGCACAGAGGGCGCGAGCACAAGTTTCTGGAGGCCCGCGCAGGCTCAGCCTTGGGCTGGCGAGGGCCCCTCTCGCCGTGGCCAGCGGGGCGCGCCAGGGGCGGGTCGTAGGTGCCGCCAGGGCGGGCCAATCGCCGACCCCACATCGTTTCTCCCAGCGCAACTAAATAGGGGAGGAGAGAAGCTAAGGGAACGATGCGCGACGAACCTCTGCAGTGACGGAAGCAAAAACCTGCAGTGGCCCCAGACCCAGGACGACTCGGGACTCGAGGAGAGGGGGGAAAGGGGACGGAGGAGGAGGAGGAGGAGGAGGAGGAGGAGGAGGAGGAGGAGGAGGAGGAGGGGAGGAGGAGGAGGAGGAGGAGGAGAGGAGGAGGAGGAGGAGGAGGAGGAGGAGGAGGAGGAGGAGGGGAGGGTAGGAGGAGGAGGAGGAGGAGGAGGCAGGAGGAGGGAGGAGGGAGGAGGAGGGGAGGAGGGGAGAGGAGGGAGGAGGGAGGAGGAGGGAGGAGGAGGGGAGGAGGGAGGAGGGAGGAGGGAGGAGGGAGGAGGGAGGAGGAGGAGGAGGAGGAGGAGGAGGAGGAGGGGAGGAGGAGGAGGAGGAGGAGGAGGAGGAGGAGGAGGGAGGAGGAGGAGGAGGAGGACGAGGAGGAGGAGGAGGAGGAGGAGGAGGAGGAGGAGGAGGAGGGAGGAGGAGGAGGAGGAGGAGGAGGAGGAGGAGGCTTCTCCCATACCTCCTCGCGCTGTGAAGGTGAAGAAATCACGACGGTAGGCCGCAGCTCACTCGCATGCAATCTCACTGAACAGTGCATGGGATTGTTCCATCGGCCTCTGGGGGCCCTTACCGGGCCTCGGGACGGTCAACAAACGACTCAGGATGCAAAACCGGTCCCCCGGAAGGGGTCCAGACTTTCGCGGGTCACGGAAAGCAAAAATCATGGCGTCGGGAGTCTGGGTTCGTGGGGTGACCCCCAGTTCGGGCAGTTTGCCCACCTGCGGGTGCCAGAGAAGCCGAGGGGAAGCGTTCGGGGATATCGTCTCATGGGGGAACATGGAGCTGGAATCGGCGGTACATCGCCGATCGATCGGAGACGGCCCCCGATAGCGCAACCGCACGCTTCTGGGCGGGGTGGGCTGTCGGGCCCCTGTCGGCGATGAATGGGCGACTGGGGGGGTCGATGCGCTCCACCCTGAGCCAGCCACTGGGCAAGCCCATCTGGGCTGCCAGCAACGCCGCTGGGCCGTCCGGCTGCGTACTGGGCGAGCCCACCCAGGCTGCCAGAAACGCCACTGGGCCGTCCAGCCACCGGGCGAGCCCATCTGGACTACTGCAACGTCACTGGGCCGTCCGGCCACGAGGCGAACCCATCTGGGCCACCAGCAACGCCGCTGGGCCGTCCGGCCACTGGGCGAGCCCATCCGGGCTGCCAGAAACGCCAGACACGCCCAACCCAAGCAATGACCCCGCTCTGCAGCACACTTCCCGTGCACCGCCACGCGCAGAGGACCAGTGCGTTCGCACATCCCCCTGCCACGTCGCCGCGCGGAGCCAGCGCGCGCGGCGACCAATCAACCAACCGACCAACAGAGAGCAACTTGGCAGCGCAGCCCTCCGGCAAGCCCCCGCGCGCCATCGACCGACCAAGCAGCCAGCCTGAAGAAGGAAAAGAGGGCCGCCTGCTGCTTCTGCAGCGCACGGCCGTGAGAACCACTCTGCTGCCCTGCAGCGCAGGGCCGTGAGAACCCGTCTGCCGCTCTGCAGCGCGCGGCCGTGAGACATCCCCCCGCCGCGCCTCAGAGGCACCGAGGCTGCGAGAGGCCAGGAAGCCAAAAGGCAAGGAATGCCGAGAGGCCCACAGGAGCCTGCTCGAAGATCCCCCTGCTCCCCAAAAACCGCTGCGCGCTGTGGGGGCTGTCACAACGTTACCCAACGCCGTTGGGGCCAGCGCCCAAGGGTCCCTCCAGCGCAGCGTGCCGTGGAGCCCCTGGAGCTCGTCGATGCCTCGGGAGGTCTGCGGGCGACTCCGCAGGCTCCCGACGGGGTCCTGCGGAGGATCTCTCGGAGAGGCAGCGCTCGGGGGCCTCCGGGATGCGGCGGCAGCGTTCTCGGACGTTTTCGCCAGGACATTCCTGGATGGTTCTCGCACGAACTCGGGCTCCTGGGATTGTCGGCCGCGCCCGTGCCCCTCGTGGGGCGTGCCGCGTGGCTCCTCCGAGGCCTTCGGCGCGCGGCTCTGAAGGCATCAGAGACGGCGCATACCCATCGGTCGGAAGAGGCACGTAGAAACATGAAGCAGGAAGGTGTCGGAAGCAGATTGGGTCTCCGCCCGCCCCCTGGAGAGGAGGGAAGAGGGGAAGCCACTCGATCACTGAAGTAGGAAGGCGCTTGAAGCAGATTGGAACCTGGGAATCCAAGGATACCTACTTTCAACGACCGATGGGTAACCACGAACTTTCGAAGCTCCGCGCGAATCTCCGTGGTCGGCGCTGGACCTCCCCGCCTGGCGCGCGGAGCGCGCCGGGGGGGTCGGCGCCGGAGGCGCCGCCGGGGAGGGCCCAGCACTGACCCAAGAAATCCGCGCGGAGCTCCGAAGTCTGTGCTCGTGCAGCTGGTTGTTCTTCGACTGCTCCGAGACTGCCCCAGGAGGGCCCCAAAGGGGGAGCCCGCCACCGACATTCCACGCCCCCGCACCAAAACGCTGGGCCGCAAGACGGGGCTCCAGGACTGTAGCCTCCCAGAAACTCACACCAGGTCCCCCAAGAGACCTCCCACGATACTACGCAAGACGACGTCAGGACGGGGACAAGATCGGATCGGGATAAATTGGAGCATCTCTGAGGTCTGGCGGTCCTGGAGAATGTATCGAGCGCCGTGGCCGTTCCAGAGCGTTCCGGAACGCTTTGAGAGCGTTCCAGAACGCTATGGGGCTATTTACGGTCGGGAGGTTTTGCTTAGCGTGTCGCAGCGGCGGCCCCGGCGACAAGCTATACCTTGCAAAGGATCGGGACGTCGACGCTTGGGGACTGGGGTGCGGATATCGTGTCGCGCCGAAGCGTAGTGGACCAGAACTGGGGGCGCAACGCGCTACGCCAAAGTTCCTGACCGTGTCCCATTCCGAGCCCTGCCTGAGGTACCCTAGGAGGCCTCTCAGAGACCTCCTGGCCACGACGCAGGCGCGGTGGCGGGATGGGCCGAAGGCTATTAGATTCGCCGCTCCCTCCGCTTGCGACGAGGCACTTGGCGTGCTAAGTTTTGTGCCACTTGTGTTGGCCCTTCCAAAGGGCTCCCAATACGGTCGGACCCAAGACAGAAGAACATCCCTCAAGAATATGAGACCCTCCGCCGGCCAAACTGAAGAACACTCGAGGGTGCCCTCCCCCAGGATGCACAAGAACATCCAACGCACACGAAAAACATGATAGTACCCTCCACGAACTGACCTCGGTCCTATACCTCGGTCCGACCGTAACTCGCTGAACACCCGGAATCCACCATGAGAACCAGACTCTGTGGGCGTTTCCGTCCCAGATGCCTCCAAGAGGGCCTCCAAGACCGCAGACATAGACCCACATGGCCTCCAGAGCGGCTCCAAGTTGAGCTCAAATTGCCTCCAAACCGCCCAGGGGGATCCGAAGACACCCCAAGACGGCTCCAAGAGGACATCCAGGATACCTAAATCATTGATTGTCTCTAGGTTCTTCAATGGTGTTCGCGTTCGCGCGTCTCACAATGCGCAAGACTGCCCAAGAGGCCCCCAAGATTGGTCCAGGCGGCCCAGGGAAGGCACCAAGAGAAAACCCCAAGACGGCCCAAGAGGGGCCCAGGACCACCCAGGAGTCCCAAGACGGCCCTGAAGAGCCTCAATCTGTTCCCTGTATTGACCAGATGGGCCCCATAGGCGGTCGCCGAAGCGCCAGACGGCCCCAGAGCACCCCAAGATGGCCAAAGGGGGGCCCAGGGTGGCCCATTAGAGCCCCAAGACCCCAGCATGAAGGCTAAACAATTCCTCGAAGATAGCTCCAAGAGAGTCCAAAGGTGACCCCCCCAGAGGGTATCTCCCGAGTGTTCTGTAGTGGTTCCCCCCAGCGCTGGGGAAACGCGCAGCCCACTAGCATGGCCGGACCTTCGCTCGACATGCTATCACGCAGGCGTTTCCAGAAGGCGGGGGGGGGGGGCGGGGGAAGTGATTCGCCGTGGGCGTCTTCGATAATGGTGAGAGCGATGCGGAAATCTGACGAGGAGGATGGGAAAATTGAGGCATCACCAAAACTAATTTCTCCTCCGATCTCCCCTGTGCGCCACATGCTGACTGAGAGAAAGGCGAAGAGGAGGATGATGGGAGAAGGTAACATCTAGCTCTTTTTCTCCGCTGCGCGCCACATGCTTAATATGAGAAGCATGACTGTGACGCCACCGCCGCCGCGCCAAAACGCCTTCTGGCTCCCTGTGGACCAGAGGCCGTTTACAGCATGACTTCTGCTCCTCTTCCTCTTCCACCTCCTCCTCCTCCTCTTCTACGTCCTCTCAGCTCCTCCATCCCGTCTCCTTATAAACAACTCCTCCATGTCGCACCCCGAGACGTGTCGGATGGGCGGGCCGGGGGTTTCGCCTGAGAATCCCTCACCATTTCTGATCATCAGGCTCCGAATCTGCAACCGTTTCGCGGGTGGACGGCGGGTCGTTTTCAGAATGCGGCTTCGCCGTAGCTTCGAAAGCAACTCGTCTTGAAAGTTTGCAAGAGCTTCGAGGATGGAGGGCGGGTCTTTTTCGAAATGAGGCTCGCCATACCGCAGCGCAGCTTTTTTGTTTTAATGAAAAAGAAGACTTACACGGACGAAGTGCGGTTCCTTTTCCAAATGAGGCCCTCGCCTGAGCACCGCGCATATTCGTTTCAGAGTTTGCAGCGATTGCAAGGATTCTTATGGCTGACATCTCAGAGATTGTGTTTTGGCACGATGTAGGACTGTCGGGGCCCAACAACTATGTTGATTCGCGGTGTTGAAGTACCAGGAATAGCGTTGTTGGCACCATGTAGTACTGTCAGGGCGCGACAGTTACGTTGATTCGCGGTGTTGAAGTCCCAGGGATGGTGTTCTGGCACCGTTCGGGACTTTCAAACGGTTCTCTTCCAACGGGGCACGTCCCTCAGTGAAAACGAATCCTTGTCCTTGTAGGGACCTGTGAAGGGGGAACTTTGACGGAGGGTTTATTGCAGTATCGTTGATGAGTCTTGGGTTTGCACTGGTCCTCCTCCTCCTCCTCCTCCTCGTCCTCCTCCACTTTCTCCTCCCCCTCCCCCTGTGCTCTCTCCGCCTCTCCCCTCGCCACTCCTGCCTCCTCCCCCCTGCTCCTGCTTCACCCTTCTCTCTTTTCTTCCTGTGATTCTGCTTATTCTTATCCCTCCTCCTCCTCCTCCTGCGTGCTCCTGCTCTTCCTCATCCTCTCCTCTTCCTCCTCCTCTTCCTCCTCCCTCCCTCCTCCCTCTGGGAGGACAGAATGGTACCGATACCGCTGCTCCCCGGATCTCTCCCTGGGTGCGTTCCACCCACATTGTTATATAAGGGCCTCCCAATCCCAGGAGGCCCAAGAAGGCGAAGGCGAGGGAAGACCAGACCGCGGAGGTCGAAAGCTGCCTGAAACCTCCCGTCGTGATTTCTCAGGACGCGAGCACTTCTTGGCCTTCGGGGCGCAACTCGGCTCTCTGGCGGCCGTTCGGAACGATCCGGGCACCGCCGGAACGCCCTCGGCGAGGCGCAGCTGTAGGAGAGCATTCCGGATGGCTGGGAAGCCGCCAGGAACCGACAAAAACGCGCGCAGACCTCGAAGCTCGAGCCTCGATTCCTGGGCTCCTCGGGAAGGGTAGTGTGAACGGAGGTTGCGAGCCGAAGGCTCGAACCTACCGTCGAAGTCGTCAGTAGAGGACTGTTAAGGGATGAAAAAACGACCCTGCCCTGAGGTACAAGCAAGTGGGTCTGTAAACCTCCTGGGGCCCCCCAAAGCCTAGAGAGCCGCCAGGACGCCGCACATCACGCAGGGTTTACCCTGTCCGCCCACAGGAGGTTCAGCGCACAGCGCCTCGTAAACCAGGGTGGGGGCGTTTTGCACGCCCTTGAGATTGAGGCGAGAGAATGAGAGCGTCCTTTTCCCTCTTGCAGCCCAGTAGCATTCAGGCTCGCTGTCCAACACCTGAGCTGGAGATTGCAGGATGGATGGGTAGAAGGAGGAGACAAGCGGTCTTTGCACACAGGTAGTGGTATCTGTGCCTTCTCCTCCTCTGGAGGCCTCCCAGATGTGGTCGGAGTAGATGTGGTCGGAGGTTCGCGCCGCAGCGCCGATAAATCGGCGATGCATCGACGATGCATCGGTGATGCACTGGCGATGCATCGCCGACGTCGGCGATGCACTGGCGGCATCGACGTAAAGCAAATCGGGCCCCACATCGAGCCGCATCGGCGATGCAAGGGCGATGCGGCGCGACCCTCCGACACCATCTGCTCCGACCCCATATAGGATTAGGTCGGGCATGTCCCCCTACAGGCGGATTTTGGAAGAAGAATCAAACATGGCAAAACATATTCGAGCATGGTCAAATACATGAGAAACACACAGTCCCCAGACTGTCTTTCTGAAGATCTTTTCGAGTATCCCTCCTGCAGAGGGACACGCACGACTTGCATCTACTCCGGCCCCATCTGGGAGGCCTAGGTTTAGGTCGGGCCTGTCCCCCTACAGGGGGATTCTCGACGAAAAAATGAAAAATACACCAACGGTAATCAAAACAAGAATCCAACCATAGCCTGGGGACTATGTTTTGACTAGTTTTGGACCTTCTTGGGGCATTTTTCATATTCTATATTAATCTCTTATTATTATTATTATTATTATTATTATTATGATTCTTATTATGATTCGTCGAAAACCCCCCTGTAGGGGAACACGCCCGACATAAGCCTGGATCCTCGGACCCTCCTCCCCCGCGGACCCAGGGCGCAAGGGCTGCCGCGGGGGCGCCGCGGAAGGGGCGGGCGGCGTGCGCGGCGGCGCCGCGGCGAGGCGGAGGCCCCTCACGCGCGGTGCGGGCTGCGGGAGCGCGCTCTGGCGGCCCCGTCTGCCGGGGCGGTCGCGGGCGGCGAGCGCGCGCACTCCCAGGCACGATCGCGTCGTGAAAAAATCAGGTCGGGCGGTTTTTCGCTATTGTTGGCCCCGGGGGGCCCTCGCCGGGCCGCGGGGCCATCAAAAAATCGGCTCGGGAAGGAAAACCTGCCCCGGGGAAAGGGTCTGGACTTCCAGGAGCGCCGTCCTGGCAAAACACCCAGAAGTCGCATCTCTGGGTTCGTATCCACGCCTCGCGCTCCCCTGAGATCCTGGCCTCTCCATTCTCTGTGGAGCCGGGCGCTTTCGTCTGGTTTTTTGGGGCCCCTTGGGGCCCCCAGCTCGAAATCGTGAAATTAGCCTGGCGAAGGACCCAACCAAAATGCAGTTGTGAGTACCGTCTTTGTGGGCAACGCATTCGGTGCTCCCTATGGGGCCACGAAGCGCTGCCCTGGGTGGGGGAACCGCATGCGGGCACCCCCACTGGGGCCTTCGGTGGAGCTCCCCATGGGGCCACGAAACGCTGCCCTGGGTGGGGGTACCGCATGCGGGCACCCCCACTGGGGCCTACGGTGGTATGGGTCCACGAAACGCTGCCCTGGGTGGGGGAACCGCATGCGCCCCTCCCCGCCCCCACTGGGGCCTTCGGTGGAGCTCCCCATGGGGCCACAACACGCTGCCCTGGGTGAGGGAACCGCATGCGGGCTGTGCCACTGGGGCCTTCGGTGGAGCTCCCTATGGGGCTACGAAGCGTGTGAGAGGTGTGCCGAGAGCAAAGGCAAGGAGGGGGAGGGGGAGGAGGGAGGACGGAGAAGGGAGGAGGGGGAGGAGGAAGGAAGGAAGGAGGAGACGCGGGACGCTGTCCATTCAAAACGAGGACCCAACGCCACAGGATGGTTGGGAAAAGTCAGGTCGGGCGGTTTTTCGCTATTTTCGGCCCCGGGGGGCCCTCGCCGGGCCGCGGGGCCACCAAAAATCGACTCGGGAAGGAAAAAACCTGCCCCGGGGAAAGGGCCTGGACTTCCAGGAGCGCCGTCCTGGCAAAACACCCAGAAGTCGCATCTCTGGGTTCGTATCCACGCCCTCGCGCTCCCCTGAGATCCTGGCGTCTCCATTCTCTGTGGAGCCGGGCGCTTTCGTCGGGCTTTTTGGGGCCCCTTGGGGCCCCCAGCTCGATCCAGCACGAGGAGTGGCGCAGAAGGATGGAGTCTGGGGTTGCGGTCGTGCGTTTCTGCGATGTTTTGCAATTCTTCCGCGCCGTCGGCTCTCGGGGTCTGGATTTAAGTCGGGCCTGTCCCTCTACAGGAGGAATCTTCAAAAATGGTCAAAACAATAGTCTGGGGACGAGGTTTCGATTATTTTCTATTATTTTCGGTGAATTTTTGACCATGTTTCATTTTTCGTCCAACATCCGCCTGTAGGGGAAGAATATACCCGACCTAAGTCTGGATTCCGGGGCGCGATCCGGCGCATGCGCGGTCCCACAGACACGTTTCCGCGCGGGGCCTCCGCGAGAAGACCTGCCGTCGCTCGGACGTCCACTATCCGTGCCTTTTCTCGGTGTCGCGCGTGTGTTTCTTGCTCGATGGTCCAGGATGGCCCTCGATGGTTCTCGCCGAGGAAAAGATGCACACGTCCGAGCGATGCCACGAAGAGCGCCCGATCGCGGCCCCTGGGGGGCCTGGCCCGCGAGGCAGCGGCTGCGGACAGGATTTCTGCTCGCCCGCGGGCGGCGGCGGAGGGCCGCGGGAGGGTCCGAGAGCGAGGCGCGGCGGTGGCCGGGGCCCAGACATGCTCGCGTCGTGAAGCAGCCAAAGTAGCAGGCAGGGATCCTCTGGCTGGAAACCTGCACGCCAGAGGATGTAGTCATCGTATTTTCCTGCGTGGCGCTCGTGTTCCGACGTGCTCAGCGCACGGTCTGCCCTCTAGGGGGCGGCTCCGGGTACCGGAGCTGGCACGCAGACTTCCCATCCCTTCCCAATCCCAGGCTGTGGGAGGTTTTCGACTGGACCAGAAATCCGAGGCCCAAGCCTGGGGTATACGACGGGGGGCGTCCGAAATCGATAGGGGTGCGTCCGAAGAGCCCCCTTGGGGCGCATCACCCCAAAAATACAGTTTTTCTGAGCGGCCAAACTTTTCAAGCGGAGCTCGTGGATTGGGGGAGAAACCTCGCCTGCGACAAACGAAAACAAAGGTTTGTGGCCGTGTTCGGCCTCAGGAAGCCCTCGACAGGCCATGGGACAAGCAAACACTTGATTGGGATGTGAAACCGGCCCCGGGGGAGAATGGGTCGGGACTGCCGGAGGCCTCGTATTGAACATCACGGGGGCATCGCATGCCTGGACATGTTTGGGGGTGCAGCCGTGGTCGAGGTCAGTCCGTGCATGAAAATCGCCCGCTTCCCATCCGATTGAAAAGGGGCTCCTCTACGCTGCAGCCAGCCAGGGAGGCAAAGGAGTAGGACGGCGATGACGAGGAGGAAAAGGAGGAGGCGGAGGAGGAGGAGGAGGAGGAGGAGGAGGAGGAGGAGGAGGAGGAGGCTGCGCGCGCATGCGGGTAGGGATCGGGGAAGGGGAAAAGGGTAGGGTATGGGTAGGGGATGGGAGAAGAAGTGAGGAGGGGGAGGGGCATTGGACGCCCATGAAGGAAAGAGGGAAAAAGAGAACGAGAGAGAGAGAGAGAGAGAGACACACACAAGCGTACCTGAACGTTTAAGCAATACAAGAATGTATGCATATAGACATGAAGAGAGAGAGAGAGAGAGAGAGAGAGAGAGAGAGACACAGAGAGGGAACTATATAAAGAGAGAGATAGAGAGAGATAAGCACATATAAATATAACAATATATACATATCTATTTATATATGTATGCATGTATGTATGTATGTATGCATGCATGCATGTATGCATGTATGTAGATATGTAAAAAGTATGTATATATATATTCATACATACATACATACATACATACATACATACAGACAGACAGACAGACAGACAGACAGACAGACAGACATATATATATATATATATATATCCCGTGCCCCCCCCTTCTCGAGCGTAGCCGAGGCGCGCCGCGGGTCCAGCCCCCATCTTCGGCTCGGGGCCGCCGAACTCGCGCTAGATCGCTCGACCTGGAATCTCGTGTTGCCACTCCTCCTCCTCCTCCTCCTCTCCTCCTCCTCCTCCCCTCATCCTCCTCCTCCTCCTCCTCCTCTCCTCCTCCCCCTCCCCTCCTCCTCTGCTCCTCCTCCTCCTGCTCTCCTCCTCCTCCTCCTCCCCCCCCGCCTCCTCCTCCTCCTTCTCCTCCGCCTCCTCCTCCTCCTCCTCCTGGCTGGCCGATGGCGGCGCTCCTCCTCGCCCCGGAGGTGGGCCCCCACGCCCGGGCCGGGCGGAGGCGCGCGGGGGGTGCGGCGGGGCGCGGCGCCCTGCTGCAGGTGCGCCAGGTGCGGCGCCTCGCGGTGCCGGGGGGCGGGGCGAGCGGCGAGCGGGCTGCCGGGGGGCGGGGCTCCCTCACCGGGTGAGTTCGGAGGAGGAGGAGGAAGAGGAAGAGGGAGGAATGTGGGAGGAAGGTGCAGGAGGAAAAGGAAGAGGAAGAGGGAGGAGGAGGGAGAGAAACGTGCAGGAAGAGGAAGGAAGGTGGGAGGAAGAGGGAGGAAGCTTCAGGAAAAGGGAGGCGTGCGGCGGGGAGGGGCACGACGAGGGAACAAGGTGGGAGGAGGAAAGTGTACTGATACCGCTTCCCTCCCCCCGTTTCTCCTCTCTTCGGGCCTCCTGGGGGGCACTCGTCGCCAACGCTGGATTCGCCTCGGAATTCTGGTCAGATCGCACCCCGGGAGAGGTCGGGGGAGTAGCGGTATTGTCTTTTGGTTTTGGTGTCCCCAGCAGACGGAGGAGGCGGAGGAGGAGGAGGAGGAGGAGGAGGAGGAGGAGGAGGAGGTGGACGACGAGGCGGAGGAGGAGGAGGGGGAGGAGGGAGGAGGAGGGAGGAAGGAGGAGGGACCAGGGAAAAACCAGGACGCGTCAGCGATGCTGCGATGCCCCCCCCCCCCCCTTCGGGCACGTCGCGTTGGCAAGAATCGCGCTGCGACAAGGGACTGCCCTGCATTCCTCTGGCACGCAGTCAAGGAACGCGGACAGCTGTGATCACACAATTCAGCGAAGGGTTCAACGAAATCCCCCTTCCGAAGAAGGACCGCCCTCATCCGTGTCACCTGTTCTTCAAGAGAAAGCACCTGAGGATGAAAACCGCCAGCTTCCCAAGTGATGGGGCTGACGTTGATGGTTGACAATGTTGCAAGCTGTTTCGCACGAGTGTGCTCTGCGCTACGGCGAGAACCACATTGCGAACACGACCCTCATCCATCCTTGAAGCTGTTCCAAGCTGTTTCAAGGAATGCGCGCAGCGCTCAGGCGATAACCACCTTTTCGAGCACGAACCCCCTTCCAGTATTGAAACTGTTTTAGACTTTAAGATGACAGGTGCGCGGCGCTGAAACGATCACCACATTTTTGAACAAAAAACCCACTCCACGTTGAAGCAGCTTCGAACTTGCCACAATAATGTGCACAGCGCAACATCGATAATCACATTATGAGACCAACCCGCCCTCCATCCTTGAACTGTTGCAGATTCAAAGCTTCAGGGTCATAAGTGGTGAGGAGGTCTCGGGCGCAACGCTCGGCATCCTGCCGACGCGTCTGGGGTCGCGATAAGGGGGGTGGGGTAGTTACTTCTGCAGGAAATGGGGAGGAGGAGGAGGAGGAGGAGGAGGAGGAGGAGGAGAGGAGGAGGCGGAGGAGGAGAGCGGAGGAGAGGAGGAGGAGGAGGAGGAGGGAGGAGGAGGAGGAGAGGAGGAGGAGGGAGGAGGAGGAGGAGGAGGACGGAGGAGGAGGAGAGGAGGGGGGGGGAGAGGAAAAGGAGGAGGCAGGAAGGAAGAGAAGAGGGGGGAGGCGAAGGGGAGGAGGGAGGGGGAGGCCAGAGGGAGGAGCTGGGAGGTGGGAGGAAGGAGGGAGGAGGGGGGGAAGAGAAGGGAGGCAGGAGGAGGGCGAGAGGGGGGAGAGGGAAGGGTGAGGAGGGAAAGCGGAGGCAAGGCCCCGCGGCCCGACCCCGTCAAGCACGGCCGGCCTCCCCGCGACGCGCCCCGCCCCGTCGCGGGCGCCCCCGCCCGGGGCCCCTGCGGGCCCCGCCGCGGCGGGGGGGGGGGCTGCCCCGAGGCGGCCGGGCGGTTTGAACGGGGCCCCAGGACATCCGCCACGAGGGGGGGGGGGGGGGGGAGAGGAGGAGGAGGAGGAGGAGGAGGAGGAGGAGGAGGAGGAGGAGGAGGAGGAGGAGGAGGAGGAGGAGGAGGAGG
The DNA here is from genome assembly GCA_963575745.1 of Prorocentrum cordatum. Taxonomy (NCBI): domain Eukaryota; class Dinophyceae; order Prorocentrales; family Prorocentraceae; genus Prorocentrum; species Prorocentrum cordatum. Next base: position 82,942 of record CAUYUJ010021521.1, on the reverse strand, counting down.
ACGACGAGGAGGAAAAGGAGGAGGAGGAGGAGGAGGAACTGGAGGAGGGGGGGGACAAGGAGGAGGAGGAGGAGAGGGCAAATGAATTAGAGTAAGAGTAAGAGTCCCAGGACGGACGTCCAGTCGAAACGCTCAACGGTAGAGCCCCTTCTGTGCTCTGGAGGTCTTCAGGGTCCGACTGTAGACTTTGGGCCAAAAGAATTTACGAACTCGGACAAGGCATCCAGTTCTGGTCGGGGTAGCCTTGCGAATGCACATGTTTCCTCGACATGAGAGCTGCTGCTCATCAAACATGCCACACACAGCACCTAACCGAACATCAACATACTGGCTATATCGCATCTTGTGAGGACTGTGCGCCCACCCCCCGGCGATGTGCAAGTCCGCCCCATAGGGAAGGGCCCTCAGCGCTCCGTCTAACGCCACGAGCCTGCAACACGGA
>CAUYUJ010021521.1:65000-75000 GCA_963575745.1 Prorocentrum cordatum | reverse complement strand
TACCTGCCAAAGCGCCCCAGCCAAACCCGAAACCACATTGAGGATCGTCGATTTCCGGTGGGGTGTTCTCCAAAACATGGAGGAAACACGATTTGAGCAGGGACCGACCGTCCCAGCATTCCTGTAAGACTACCACGACATGTTCTTAGAACCCAAAGCATGCTCTTAGGACCTCAAAATGTTCTACTACAAAAATACACCGGACTCACTTCTATAGCGCTCACTTCTATAGTGCTCACTTTGAAATTGTGGTCCGGAAGGGGCCGCACATGCAGGCACATGCCGCACAGTCGCATGGACATGCCCATGCAAATATACAAAAGCCTCAACAGCATTGCCGCACATGCGCGCACATGCCACACCGTCGGACGCACAGTCGAATGCACGGCCAAGCAAACCTCTGAAAGCATAGACGCACATGCCCGCACATGCCGCAGAGATGTCGCAGGCGATAGTGGCCTGACCACCTGAGCTCGGGGCATTTCGCAACCCAGAGTTGCGAGGATGTCTCAGGCAAGCGTGGCAGGACCACCATGGGGCAGGGCATCTTGGAAACCAGAGTGGCGAGGATGTCGCTGGTCAAGGTGACCAGACCACCATGGGCCATGGGGCAGGACACCTCCGAGGTCTGAGTTGCGAGGATGTCTTAGGCGAAAGTGGCCTGACCACCATGGGGCAAGAGATCTCTGACGTCAGAGTTGCGAGGATGTCTCTGGCGAGAGTGGTCTGACCACCTCAGCCCAGGGCGTCTCGGAACCCAGAGTTGCGAGGATGTCTCAGGCAGGAGTGGCCTGACCACCTGATCAGGGCATCTCGGAACCCAGAGTTGCGAGGGTCTCAGGCGGAAAAGGCCGAGACACTAGCCGCGCCTGTGCGGAGCGTGAGCGGGGCGCCCCGTCTGTCGGGGCCGCGCAATGAAGCGAACGCTGCGTCCGCGCGCTGCTTGCACGCGGACGCGAATGCGCCGGCGCCCGGAGACGAACGTCGGCCCCGGCATTCTTGCACGTCCCGCACATGCCCCGCACAGGGACGCACAGTATTCGCACAGGCCGAGCTCGCCAGTGGCTGGCCGAGCCAGGCCAGCGATTCCGAGATTCCCTGAGCTCGGGCCGTCAAGCCACTTTCGCCTGAGACATCCTCACAACTCTCTCCTCCTCCTCCTCCTCCTCCTTCTCCTCCTCCTCTGGCCGAACCGAACAGCCGGGCGGACCGGCCGAGCCGGGGGCGCCCGCCTCCTCCGACCCCCCCTCCTTCCCCTTCCCCCTCCACCTCCCCCACCCCACCCCTGCTTCTCCGGCCGAGCTAAGAAGGCGCGCGGGAGAGCATTTTACTAGGAGGGCACTCCACCGCCAGCTCACGAACCGGGCGAAGAACCACCCCCGCCAGCAGCGGGCGAGTCTAAACGCACAACAAACTCTTTCAGGAAGCCCTGGCACGCCCCAGGTTAGCTCTGCGAAGGCCAGGAGGCATTGGAGGCACAGGGGTCCCAGACAGCTCCTAGGGCATGAGCGTGCATGTGCATTGGGATGTGCACGCATGTGCGCCCGCGCGCTTCACCGCATGTGCGTGCATGTGCGGGCCCGCGCGGCCTCCCGAAGACAGGTTGCACAGGCATGCGCGTGCATGTGCCGATGACAGATCTGCGATTCTCGAATACCCCCCGCATGTGCAGGCATGTGCGCGCATGTGCGTCGGACTGTGCGTGCATGTGCGTATGATGGATACACCAAAACACAGCGCACATGCCCCCGCACATGCCCGGGCAAGACGTGCACAGTAGGAAGTCCATCCAAGAAGGGCCGCACAGGCCTGGCACATGATTAGCACATGCCGCGCACATGCGCGCACATGACAGCGCAAAAACGGCCGCACATACACCCACACAGGGGTATAGATGTGAGTGCGGTGTATGTTCTTTGAACAAAAACCCGCTGTGTCAAAACAATTTAGTCTCAGCCAGACATGTTCTCAGAACATTTCGTGCAGACCACAAATGGTTCTTAGAACATTCTTTGGTGGCCTATAGGCAAGCCAGGACGCTTCGCCACTGCTCGAACGATTAGCCCGACGCAGCGCAACGCAGGACGCTTCGCCCGACATTTGGGAGAGTCTGGGGCCTTCGGGTTGGGTTGGGGTGGTTCGGTAAGTAGTGACATCCGCCTCCCCGCACCTTTCCCCGTCCCAGCTTCCCCTGGCCCCTGCTCCCAATATCCCAAAGGCTGCGTCTACCGACGCTGTTGCCAGCATGATCGCTACCGCCATGCTGTCAGAACCTACTGATACCAACGCTGCTCATGCTTCTGCTGCAGCTGTTGCTACTGATGCTGGTCCAGGTCACCAGCTACATGTTCGAACCATCCTGCTCTTCGGAGCCATGCCCAATGTGTAACATGTTCCAATGCTGTGACGCGTAGAGTGCAGTCTTCTCTTCTTCATTAACATTCGCATGCCTGCCCTCAATCAAACAACCAATCGTCACCCCATGTTCGTGGGGTCGAAACGTGTGAGAATTGGACCTTGCTGTCGGTCGTGCATGACGGGGTGAGGCCGTGATCGATATGCGGGCGGGCGCTCCCACTGGAGCCGCGGGCCCACACATGCGATGTCTTGCGTGCCCCCATTTGGACGCCCGAAAGGGGTACGGAAACCATGGGTACAATGCCCAACAACACATGTTGTCCCAAACCGACAGCGGCCACTGTTGGGCAGGCGGCTTTTTGTCTTCAAAGAACAACGTCCGCGGCGGCGCGAACAGCAAGTCCTGTTCAAAATGAACAGGAACTGCTGTTGGGCATCGTACCCATTCTTTCCGTACCCATCTCCTTCGTGACGACCCCAGAAATCCCGACCCTTTCACAGGGCCGGTGTTTCGTCCCGAGCAATTGTTTGCCGGTCCGGGGGCCTGGCGAGGGCGCCCCAGGAGCCGAAGAGGGCCGAGAACCTTCCGTCGTGATCTTTGTGACGACGCGAACATGTCTCGGGGCGTGCTCCCCTAGCGGCGGACCCGCGCAACTCTTCGAACGCACTGCGGGGGCCCACAAACGGCCCCACCAGAGGCCGAAAATTACGGGAAGCCCCCGTCGTGGGCGTGTCGCGGGGACTCCCCGGCCACCATCGTGTCAATGCTGCCGCTTCCCCGTGGCTCTGCTGCGCTCCTCCTGCTCGCAGCAAACACCGCCAGAGGCTGCGGAGAGGAGCCTCTTTTTGCATTATTTGCGATAGCGGGCGTGATCGGGGGGAGGGGTGGCGTGGGGAGTTCGCCCCCCCCCCCCCCCCCCCTCCGATCACATCACGGCGGAGGGCCACGAGAGTTCCTCGGAAATCCTCGAGGAATCCTTGGGACATCTTCGCAAATGTGGGCGCGCAGTGGCACGAAGTGATCCGGAGGGGTGGGGGGGGGAGAGGGCCGATCGTGGCCGTTGTCGCCCAGATCTGTCAAGCAACAAGTTCCAGCTTGAAGGACCTTGGGAAACCAACAGGTACCGATACCGCTGCTCCTCGGACCTTTCCCGGGGCGCGTTCTGACCAGGATTTCGAAGCGACTCCAGCGGTCGCGACGAAGGTTTCCCAGGAGGGCCCAAAAAAGGGAAACGAGGGAAGGGTAGCGGGATGGGTATATTTTCCTTCTCTGAAACAAATCCACGAAACAACTGTTCCCCCAGAAGTGCACGGTTTCACCCGGGGCCGTAGGCGACCCGAGGAGGAGGAGGAGGAGGAGGAGGAGAAGGGGGAGGAGCAGAAGGAGGAGGAGAAGCAGGAGGTGGAGGAGGGGGAAGGGAGGAGGGGGAGGACATCGGGGAGGAGAAGGAGGGAGGAGGAAGAGGAGGAGGGAGGAGGAGGAGGAGGAGGAGGAGGAGGAGGAGGAGGAGGAGCAGGAGCAGGAGGAGGAGGAGGAGCGAGGGCGGGACGGCCTGGCGGCAAAACGTCCAGCTTCATCATCGGCCTTCGCTTGGATGCATCCGACTTGGCCCGTATGCGGGCTGCCAACTCTCGTAAACGATCCGAATCGACCAAGCGCGATGAGCCTGCAGCACGTGGGCCTGGATGGGGCAAGGAGCACCGTCTTCGGCGGTACCCGCGCAGGTGCCACCACCTCGTCACCCTCAGGATTCTTTCTGTAATGCGAATGCAGGCCAGCATGGAGGCGAGCGAGCGCACCTGCTCCTGAGGTGCCCAGCTTTCTTTCACACTCCTGGCCCAGCAAGTGACAGCGCCTGCTGGTGTAGGCACCAACGGCGTAACAACAATTCAGCGGTCTTTGAGAGTTGCTCAACACAGCAAATCCCAACCTATGGTGCCTCTGAGTCTCCGCGCCACGGAGGCGCCGGATAGCAGTGGAAATGCCAACACAACCATTCATAGGTCGGGACTCGCCGTCGAGCGAAATCATGAAACATCGCACACGTCGAAGACCGCTCTGCTCGCTGTCCAGCCAGTCGGGAGGGAGCGGCACGCGAGGCAGGCGTCGAACCTTCGGGGCTCTCTCGAAGTCCAGATTAGGGAACAGCGGGAGAACGCGGCCAAACATCTTAGCACAACAGCGAAGGAGCTGCACCCGCTTATCCAGCTCAGCCAGATCAACAGGCGCAAGTTGAGGGTGGAGCGCGAGGGCGAACTTAGCCAGGCGATCCGCGCCGTGGCTCGCCAGAGCGATTCGCTTCTGAGCAGGTTGCAGCTCCTGAATTACAGCATCAGATCGGTGGGCTGGGGTGTGGTAGGCCTCTCCAAAGGCCTCGTGTCCAGCCGACTGCTGGGCCGCTCGACGAATCCGGCAAACATCTCCTTGGGGCTAAAACTGGGCCGCGTCCGACAGGTTGTGCAGACGCGCCGCGCCTTTACAATCGCGGTGAGGGGCTGACATGCCGAAACTAAAAGCACAGGCCGCAGCAAGGCCCAAATGTTCGGCAACCTGGGGCGTCCGGTGCAACGCAGGCCACGCGGTGGCCATGAAACGGGCCCGAACCTGGCGCTCTTCCCCAGGTCCCCAGGTCCCGAGGAAAATCCCGCGAAGGCAGCACGGCCCGAATCTAGGACCTCACTCCACTCCACGAAATCTTCAAGTGACAACGGCAGCCCCTTGGCATCTTGCAAGAGGGTGCGCGCCGAGCGAGGAGGGAAGGACTCATCTGGCTGCGCCATCATCCGGCAAGACCAAAAGTCACGCTCAGCAGGTGCGCTGTTCCAGGCAGCCTCCATAATGTCCGGGTCAAGGGCTTTACTGCGGGCCTCATCTACCTCGGGGTCCTCGCAAAGTCACCGGCGATGAAACAGAGAGTCAGCGGCCCCGCACTTCGGACACTTGCCATCCGAAACGTACCCAGACTCATGCAATCGGTCGGCCGCAGCAGCCGTTAGGCAAACACATGCTCATATCCAATACTTAGCTTGCGGCGTGGTTCGCCTCGAACGGAGGGCGGGGCGGAAGGGGGCCCACGCGCGCGCGCGCGCCATCGAGCGAGGGGGGGCTCGAGGCGAGACGACGTTCGTGATATTTCTGGACTCCTGACTGCAACAAACTAGCTACCATGGCAGGACTATTGTAACATAAATCAACATCATTACCTCGATCATCACTCCAAACAGTTAAACTAACAGCCTGCAATCCTACGCGCTCTAGGCTCGGAAGCATGCGATGACCTGGTCCCCGATAGTAGCGCCGCGCCGAGGCCTCAAGAGAGCTGCTGGTCCTCCAGGCTCCTCCAAATCCTGATGTGGTCCCGAACTGAAAAAGGGGCTGGTACTCGGAGTGATGATACTTCTCCACAGATTGGTGGCACATTGCCTCGCAGGAGCCGTCGCCTGTAACCAGGCAGGGTCGCCGTGAATGCGCGCCTTGGCGGCGAGGGTAGCGCCCCGGCATGCGGGCGCAAAGCCTGTCTGAAGAACACGGCGGAGCTCATTCAATTGTTGGTCGGACATCCCCGGGGCCATGGGCCCGTGCCCAGCAGCAGGCCTGGCCCCGCAGATGTAGATTTTATTCGTGCGAGTTCTATCCCTGGGAAGCCGCCATGTGAAATGCAGAAGAAAACCATGGCGTGTTTCGTGTCTCGGAAACGTGCCTGCCTCTTGGGGCGCCCGCCTGCGCGCGCCCTTCTCTGCCCCTGCGCCGAGTCGCAGCCCGGGGAGGGGGGGGGGGGGGGGCAGATTTGCAGGCGAGAGACGGGCAGTAGCAGGCCAACTTCTTGGCCAGACGGGTGGCGACACTCTGGGCAGAAGCAGAAAGCGATGCCTTGTCAGCTGCAAACTCAACTCCCAGACGCACCTGCGCAATGTACTTCATGTCCGCGGCCGCTCGAGATAGATCACGAATCATCTCCTCCTCCTCCCCGAAACTCAGCGCTGGAACCCTGTGGGTTTCGGATTGCGAATTGATCGAAATTGAACGTCGCATAAACCTTCACGAAAGCAACGTTATAGATATCCCCAGCTGGTAGACCCGATCCGGCGAAGATCGGAAGGGGGCCGCGGCGGGCTCCCAGACGAAGGATGCGCGGGCTTCTCCAGAGGATATATAAAGTCTCGACGAGCACTCGGGTGCCACCCCAATACACAGCGCGCGCGGAGCCGCGATGGCTTGACGTACTCGTAGTACTTCAAGCCGTCCCACATGAATCCTGCCGCCACCTGCCCCTGAGAGGCGGCACCCTCGGCCAACGCGCTTTGCTGCCAGGCTGCTGCCCCCGCAGACCGACCCGCCCCGCAAGACCGGTAGGACCGATGGGGCCTTTTCAAGAGAAGCATCAGCTTCGGGGCGCCGCAGCCTCACCCAAACCCGCACTGGTGCAGCAAGTCATAAGATTGGCCGAAGACCCCCTTTGAGCTGCTCTGGGAGGGGGGGGGCACAATCCATTGCAATTGCATCGGGAAAAGGCCGAGCCTCTCCACCGCCTCAAACAAGAGCGACATCACGGTCAGGCCGTCGTCGCTGAGGAGGCTGAGATGGCGCGCGTGCAGCCCGCCCAGCGACTGGGCAGCGCGCGGACTCAAAGACGAAGATGCTGTGCGAATTTGATCGGCGCTGGCCCGTGGGGAGCAGGTCCTACCGGGGACCCGACCCTCCAGGGGGGTCCTAAGCTTCCAGTAGCCTCCGAGCTTGGCGGCCTCGGCCTCGAGAGGCGTGACGGGGTCTGAGGTGTATATTCCTGGAGCCACTTGGGTAATCGTTGGCATCCATTCCTTCTGGAGCTTCGTGACCCTGCGCGCGGGCCTCGCGGAGCCTACCAGAGCCTGCTGCTGCCAGACATCCCAAGACTGCTGATGGATCTTCTCCCCCCTGTCACTGGCATCTGAGAGGTCCCCCTAAATCATATCCAGAAGCAACTCAGCTCCACTGCGCCACTCCTGTACCTGGGGGAAGGCCAGAGAGCCGCTCAGCCGCCAGGGCCCTCGTCTCTCGGAGAGACACACCCAACCTAATGTTGAGCCCTTCCCCAGAGAGGAGCGTTGCCATGATGCCTGCAGGATCGCGCAGTCGGCGCGGCCCTCTGCGAAGCTGAGGGCGGACTGGGCAAACTCAGCAAAGGCGTGATATAGCCACCGCCACCCAGCGCAAACTTGGAGCTGGTCATCTGCGAGCTGGGCCGATGAAATAAGAGGGCCCAGGAAGCTTTTATCGTGGCCCCCCTCTGGCCCAGCGCTTTGATTTCGACTTCAGAGAAGCTGGCCAGCTCCAACTCAGCACGATCGACAAACGTAGTCCAGGCTGCATTTCGACTAGCCCATGCCTGGTCAGCGGGGCTATGCTGTGCCTGAGCTGCATCGCGGGCAGCGAGATGCAGAGCCGCTGCCCAGCAGCCTCGCTCAGGCTGTGGGCCGAGGGGCAGCTCGAGCGGCAACTCCAGGTGGCTGTGATGGAGTAGCTGCTTGGTGCTGAGCGCATCGGGGCGAAACTGCAAAATAACTGGGCGGTGCAGCTTGAGGTCCCACTGCATGTCAGCTTGCACTCCTGAAGCATATCTGACCAGGCCAGCGCCCAGCACGAAATCATAGATGACCGTGCTCGACGTGGGGCTCCGACAATGGGCGCTGCGGGGGCCATGATGAGCACGCCTGGCTTACGACTGAACCCCGGACTTTCCAGGACCTCTGGAGACATACTCCAATCGCCCGCGATGGCCGAGAGGGTGGGATCACTGACAGCCTTGCCGAGTCGGGATAACAGGTCGAGGTCGAACTCACTGAGCCCCTCAGCAGATTCGAAGTAAACCGAAAACGCCGATATACCAGGCCAGCCCAGGAAGTCCACGAGAGCCTTCGCGAGCCTGTGGGGGGCCAGCGGAGCGCCCCCTTCCGGTGGCCACCTGAAGCCGATGTTGAGCCCCCCGAAGACCGCGGCGCCAGATGAAGACTTCTTGTCTGTGTCGGGGGTGATGCAGCTGGGAGCGAACAGCGCGTGCCAACCAAGACTCCGCGCCTTAGCAGAGGCTCTGCCAACAAAATCTGGACTCGTGCCCACCTCCTGCGCGCGCAGATGGACCGCTGAACTCAGACTCTCTCGGAGTCGCCGTTTGAGAGTAGTCCGGCACGAACGACTGCAACATCCCATGTGCTACTGATTGTCAGTGCTGCTCCTATGCGGCGCCCCCTTCAGAGGTGGAGCGGGGGCGCCTGCGCAGGACATGGGTATCCCGCGGCATACGGGGGCAGGGCGTTGGAACGTAGTGTCACCCGCACTTTTGTTTCTTAGTCTTGGCCCCGAGCTGTTTGCACAACTCTTCAAAAGCCCTCATGTGATCGGGCCCCATCGGAGCGTGCTGCAATAGCTTCCCCACCCCATCCTCGCCCAACTCCTCCACATCCTTCATATCGGCATCATCTGGAAGTGCTGTGGCAGCTGCAGCCTCCTGGTCCTTCTTCCCTTGGCTGCCTCTGCTTGGCGCTGAGACTCATGGAACTTCTTGTACTTGGTGAACACCGGCGTGCCCAGGAGCTGCTGCACTTCTCGGTCTGCCTGGGTGTTCTCTGCTGTGAGCTCGACGGATTAAACTGCAGGCGGCGCAACTTTGGACATGGTCTCCTGCAGCTCCAGTTTGGTGGCCTCAATCTCCACACGCAATAGACGAGCCTTCTCCTGCATGTTGACACGCTCCTCTTGCGCAGCACGAATGAGAGACTCCTGCACCTTGATGTCCTCATCCATCATGTCGAGCTTCTGATTGGACCGTTGGAGCTTGTGGCCCAAGGCCGCGTGACGAAACAGCGACGGCTTCTGGCTGTAGAGCTCCGCCCTGGCATCTTTGAGCTCCATCTGAAGGGATTCTTCGACGGCGGACGGGAAAGCTTCATCATTACGAACTGAATTTTACGTGGGCTCCAGCGACGTGATGCGCGCCTGCAGCTGTCGCCCTGCATCATCGGTTGCTGCGTCGCCTCCTCCATCGCCATCACCACCTCGGGCGGGGTGCATGGCACCAAGCCGCTGACGCTGACCACCGCCGCCCGCTCCGAACTGCTTGGTGAAGGTCTCCATCTGCTTCTGGAGGACAGCAAGCTGCTAGGCGAGCCTCACGCCAGTGGAAGGAGGACCACGAGCCCAAGCACCGCGCGGAGGGTGGTGTAGGCCACCGCTGCCACTGAAGATCGTTTTCTGGTGCTCTTCCGATCGCTTCTTGGCCCTGTCGACGATGCTCTTCGGCGCGTTCTGGCCACAGAAACCGAAGGCGGCGGGTTGAGATCCCGCAGGCTGACGGTGAAAGTTACCGAGCCACAATGACCCGCAACTGTGATTGCCGCTTCGAAGATGCCAGTTGCAAGCCCAAGAACTTGGGCCGAAACGGCGCGGAGGAGGAGGAGGAGGAGGAGGAGGAGGAGGGGTCGCCTAAGCCCTTCGGAGAAACCCTTCACCCAAAACGCCGACAACGACGAGGAGCCTCCGTCGCGGCTCCTCCGGGTGCGCCGGAGGTCGGCGTGGTGCTCCCGCGGGAGCGGGCGGTGCGCCAAGACACGGGTTGGGGCGAGGGAGGGGGGCTGCCTCGAAGGCAGGGGAGCTGGAACTCGACCG
>CAUYUJ010021521.1:20000-60000 GCA_963575745.1 Prorocentrum cordatum | reverse complement strand
GTTCGGTTTTTCTTTGTTCAGAAGTTGTTGTGTCGCCGACCCGCTCCGATGTTGGGCATTCGGCGTGCGGCTTGCGCGCGCTCTCGGCTCCAAGCGTCAATTGAGCGGTGTCGCCCCCAGTCTGTTTCCGCCTCGTCTCTCTGCCACCCTTTTTCTTTGAAATTCGAACCGCGTTTTTGGGTATCGTTTCAGCTCGCGGTGGCCTCCTCGGGGGTCTTGTGCGCGTCGTGGGCCGTCCCTCTTGGACCGTTTTGGGCGCCTCTTGGGGCCCTATTGGATCGCTTTGGGGGGCCTGAAAGCCGCGCCCAGGAGGAAAACCATCTCTGGCCCGACCTGGCCGGGGTACTTTGCGTCCAGGGGCTCATAGGGCCGCCCCGCGCGCGCGAAATAGAAATCTTCGCACGCCTCTGGCCCGTTAGACCAGCGAGTTTCCCCCGAGAAGCATGTCCAGTGTGCTATGAGGCGCGCGACGAACGGTTGGGCCAATTTCGCCGACTCCTTCTCTCCTCCTCTCCTGCTGCTGCTTCCTCTTCTGTCCTCTTCCCGGTGCTGCTACTGGCCCTCTTGCTGCTGCTGCCGCTCCCTCCTCCTTTTTTTAACCGTCATTGATGTTGCGTGGGCACGTCTGCTTGGCATGCCGGCGAACAGGGCAAGCCAAACATCATGTTCAAAAAAATGTGTGCTCCGCGGAAGGGAGGCCAAAACAAGTATGCAAAATCGGGGCCAACAAAAATGCCCCAAACCATGGCCAAACGGGGGGGGGAGGAGGGCGCCGCGGAAAGGCGGCGGGGTGGTCGGGGAGGGGGCCGGCTCCCCGGGGGACCCCCGCTCGGTTGGAGAGGGTGCCCTCGTGGCGGGCTGCGCTGCCTCGCGCGTCGGGTCTGCGATTGCGCCGCCACGCCAGGGGCCGCTGAGGCTTCGAAGCCAACGTTTGCCGTCAGGTCTTTCTTCTCCGCCACCACCGCAGCCGCGCGCCGTGGCCCCCAAGGGAGAGCAGCGGGCCCTCGCCGCGGTTGCGGCAGAGTCTGCGCCAGCGGCTCCTGCGCCCGCGGTGGGCTCCACGAGCGCCACTCCCCAGAAGCGGAGCTTGCTCGACTTGCGCGGGCATGAGATCCAACAGCCTCCGGCGTCCCGTCAATTCCCCATGCAGCGCTCGCGCTCGAGCGTTTCTTTCTCATGTGGGGTCTCCAAAGTGGCTTTCTGTTGTGGTCCGTCGGTCCCACGCCGGCACGTTCCATGTTAAATCAGCTTGGGAGGTGCTTCTCCCGCGCGAGCTATCGGCCGCACGGCCAGGACAGCGCCTGGCACTTCGACGGCTGCGCGCGCGCGCCGGTTCTGTCTGCGCTTCGACGGCTGCGCGCTTCGAGGTCCGCGCGGTCGCTATGCCCGACGACCGCAGAAAGAAACACCATCGTGGTGACGAGTTCCATAGCGGTCACATGACGGCTTGGCTCGAGGGCCGCGTTGGTCGCGCCTCCGCGGCGCGTCTGGCGTGATTCAGTGGCAGGGACAGGCAGCGCGCGGCCATTCGATGACGCGCGGGCGTTTCATGGTGCTTCCCCACGGTCCAGCTTGAGGAAACAACATGTTGCTGGAAATTACACCATCTCAAAATCGTTGCGGCTCCTTTAGGGGTGGGGGGCTCCTTCCTGCTTGGCAGCGCCTGAGCCCCGTCGGGCACGTGCGGGTTCAGATCGACGTTTCGCTGTAGCGCCGCACAGCGGGCTCAGGCCCGTGCAGCAGTTCGAACTGGACGGCGTCTCGCCGAGCCTGGAACAAAAAGTGCAGGGAGGTTTGGGAGCTCTTGCCAGGCCCCGGATCGATCGCCCCATGATCCGTCGTCCCAGTCAGCTTCCAATTCGGCCTGGTTCCGTAGTTCTGGCAGTGGCAGGCCGTGACAAAGACGCGGCTTCTCCCAAACGCGCTGATGCTATGTGTGCGCCGGTCCTCCAGGGGCGACGCGCGCGCTCGGACATCTCGTAGTGTGCGATCGCCTCGCCGTCAGGCAGTTTCTGGCCACGCCTTCGGGGTGGCGATGCATTGCAAGGATGCCTGCAGTACGTATTCGGCTCGGACGTGCGCCTCCCGGGGGGGGCGCGTCGTATACCTGTGCGTCCTCCTGCGTCGCCCAATCGGCTCTGGATGAGAAGCCGGTTCCCCTGGCGCGGTGTGGACTCGGCAGCGAGCCTCGGGGGCGCGTGCGAAGGAGTGGGCCTTCTCAGAAGGCTCGGGGAACCTCGTGCCTCATGATGAGTTTCCCTGAAATCCTTTCCCGGAAGCACAAACAGCTTTTCAGAAGGCTGGAAAACCTCGGGGAACAGCCGCGGCCTCCTGAAAACGACTCCTCCTTCTCGCTCCCCCCGCTCGTTCGCTGCCGATGGACCTCCGGGGGTCCACACTGCGGCAAGAGTCACGGTGCCCCGGAGCTCTGGGGAGGGATGGGGGGTCACGCTGCGCGGCGGCACCCCGCCTTCGGCGGGGGAAGGGTTTTTTTTCGGGTGTTGCTAGGAGTGCCCCTGGGGTGCCCCCATTATTCGCAAGGCGGCCCCCACGACTTCCAGAGCACCCCTCACAAGGCCCAGTGGGCCCCAGAGGCTCCAAGATGGAACGAAAAACTGGGGGACACCTTGGGCCAGGGGCATCTTTGGCAGCCTCCGATTCCTCTGCCTCCGGGGGGGGGCCTTCTCGGGAGGGGGTCCGCCACTCCGTGGGGGGCCCCGTGCCCTCTGGTAGGGGGCCGCCCTCCGTGCCTTGCTCCTCTGTGCTCCCCCTCCTCCTCCTCCGCCTCCTCCTCCCGCCCCGTCCCCAGTAGCCAGCGCCAGCTCGACCAGCAATTTTTCTGGCGTTTGCTGACCAGTCCTGCCCTGCTCGACTCCTTCCCTCGGTGCGTCTGCTTCAGGGCCTCGCCAGCAAGGGTGCTTCATGACTGAGTGGGGTGCTTCTGTCTCCCCCTTCCCCCGTTCATCCCTTTCTTTCATCCCCGACGGCTTACCTGGCTTCCTCCCGCCCCCGCGTCCGTGAGTGAGGATCCCGTCGGGCTGCTCTCCGAGGGCTACTTCCCGACGGTTGTGAAGCTGGCGACGCCGCAGGCGAAGACGGTCATCGGGACGACCCTGCAGGCGGGCTCGAGGGGTGCACCTCCCCAGGACAAGACACATGCCACAGACAAGCCTCCAGTGGCAGACATCTCAGTGGCCAAGGTGAGTAGAGCAACCTTTGCCTTGGCATCGCTCGGACGTGTGCATTTTTCCTCTGGCGAGGACCATCGAGGAGCATCCTTGATCATTTGGCGAAACAACCACGCACGAAACCGAACAAAAGACAGGAAATGGACGTCCGAGCGATGGCCAGTTGCTGCATTCGAACGACGCAGAAAAAGCGGGGTCGTCTCCACCGACGCTGGCGCGCAGGTTGCCCGCGCGAGGTCCCGCGTGAGGGCCCTCTCCTCCACGCCCCCCCCCCCCCCCCCCACCGGTTGCGCCGCCGCTGGCGGCCTGCGTCGGCCGCCGCGAGACCTTCGCCCTGCCTATCTCCGTGACGTCGTCGCGCGCCTGCCTGGGCCGCTGTGTTAGGAGGAGGAGGAGCGAGGAGAGGAGGAGGAGGAGGAGGAGGAGGAGGAGGAGGAGGAGGAGGAGGAGGAGGAGTAGGAGTAGGAGTAGGAGGAGGAGGAGGAGGAGGGGCAGGAGGGAGGAGGAGGAGGAGGAGGAGGAGGAGGAGGAGGAGGAGGAGGAGGGGGAGGAGCAGGAGACGAGGAGGAGGAGGAGGAGGAGGAGGAGGAGGAGGAGGAGGAGGAGGAGGAGGAGGAGGAGGAGTAAGCCGCCGCGTAAAGCGTCCCCTGCCTGAGCACCGCCCCCTCACGCCACAGCCCTAGAGGCGGGCCCGCCGGCCGCCCAGAGGGCCCCTCCCCGGGCAGTGGGGCCTCGCCCTCGCGGCGCCGGCGGGTTGCCCCCCTCGCAGCCCGCGGCGGCCGGCGGAAGGCCTCGGTCAACCGCGCGCAGGAGGGGTTGGTGAGTGAGGAGGGGACAAAAACACACAGGCACAATGAATCGTCGACTCCCCAGAAAATATGGGAAAATATGGGAAGTGGTGGGGAAGACAAGACTCCAGAAAATATGGGGAAATATGGGGAATCTTTTGAGTTGTGTGTATTTTATTCGTGTGCCCCAGGGCCCCTTCAGTGAGGGGAGGGGGAGGGCTTCTCAGAGGCACCCTTTGCTTCTCAGAAGGCGCAGGCCTTCTATGTACAGATGCAGGGCCGGCGCCTGCTGAGAACCAGCCTCCTTCTGAGAAGCCCTCCACCCTCCCTCCACCCCCTTGTGCGCGCCGCCAACGCGGGCCAGGACGACCGGGATCCCGTGCGAGCGGGAAAGAGCTGTTCGGGTGGGCTGGCCCGAGGGGCACGGCCGAAGTCGAAGCCAGAGAGCCTCGGCGCAGGGAGAGGTGAGAAGGGCCCACGCTGCAGGCCTGGTTTTAAGTTGGGCGTGCCCCTTATGCAGGGGGGACATTCATCACGAATGGTTAAAACCTCGTCCGGGGACGATTTGTTGAATACCTTTTGGCTATCTTGGGGTATTCTTTTGAGTATGTTGAATTTCTCATCCCAAGTCCGCCTGTAGGGGGACATGCCCGACCTAAGCCTGGTTGACAGCGCATCGTCGAGCGGTGCTGCTGCCCTTCCTGAGCGCAGCCCCCTCCAGAACCTCAGCCAGACAAGTCGGAACGAAGGGGGACGAAGACCAGCGTCTTCGTCAGCAAGTCGTGCGAGCCTCGCGTGGCCTCGCAATTCCGTGTTTCTTTGGCGTGCGCTAGCGCCTGGTAATCGATGAGGAAGCGCCGATTTGGCGTCGATTGGCGCCTATCTAGCGTCGATTAGCATCGGTCTAGTTTCGATTACCGTCGATTCGCGTCGATTCGCAAGAGCTAGCAAGAGCCAGCACGATGACATGGGAGGCCCCCGTGAGTTGCCATCGAAGTTCCTGTCCATTCTGCACAGGACTCCTTGCCGGCGCCACCGCGGACAAGGTCCATTCGAGAGAAGATGTCGCCTGCCCAACTGCGGCCGCTGTCGGTTTTCGGCAACACCTGCTGTTGGACCTCGTGCCAATTTTGTTTCGGTGCCCATTTCGGGCGTGCCAGCGGGATTCAGGAGAAGGCTTTGGGTGAGGTCCACACCCACCCGCCCAGCAGCAGTGTCGGGTCCAAGTTCAGGCGCCACTCCCAGGCCAATGGAAACTATTGAGGGGAGGAGGAGGAGGAGGAGGAGGAGGAGGAGGAGGAGGAGGAGGAGGAAGGAGGAGGAGAGGAGGAGGAGGAGGAGGAGGAGGAGGAGGAGGGAGGAGGAGGAGGAGGGGAGGAGGAGAGGAGGAGGATGAGGAGGAGGAGGAGGAGGGGGAGGAGGAGGAGGAGGAGGAGGAGGAGGTGCAGGAGGACGAGGAGGAGGAGGAGGAGGAGGAGGACCAGTGCAAACCCAAGACTCATCAAGATGTTGGAATCCACTCTCCCTCCAAGCTCCCTCCCTCCAAGCTCCCTCTCCAGAGCGCCCTCTCAGTAACATCCCAGCGCATGTGCCCAAGCGGGCCTGCAGTGCTCTCGGGGCTTGTTTGTGAAAACACCTCCGCGCGCAGCGGCGGGCGCTTCCTCTCTTGCCCTCGGAAAATGGCGGTTCGTCCATGGCAGCAGCCGTGCAGAGGGGAAGCGACAAAGTACCGAAAGGACACCGATTTGAGGCCGAGCTCGGGGACGTGCGCAGGGGGGGCGTCCATCCTCGATAGGGGTGCATCCGAATAGCCCCCCATGGGTGTGCACATTGCTCATTTCGAATTCTTCGAAAGTTCATGGATTGCGAAGGCCTTACGGCCGGTGCCGCCGACCCTGAAGACGAAGCTGTCTGTGACGCCGTGAAGGCCGAAACGTCGTATATGCTAGAAGTGTAAGTTTCCGATGGAAAGGTAATGAGTGTGGCCTCTTGGGCCCTTCTTGGGGGTGCTCTTGGAGGGGGCATGGGACGTCTTGGAGGCTTCTTGGACGGTCTTGGGGCTATCTTGGGCGTCTTCGGCCGATCTTTGGGCGACTTGGGGCACTCTTGGGCCGTCTCGGGGGCCATCTTGGGCATTCGGACCTCATTTGGAGTGTTTTCGAGGTTTCGAGGCCGCCCGAGGAAAAACGAATCTGCCCCCCCACCCCCCCCCTCCACCCCCCCCGGGACCCCCCCACCCCCCCGGGAAGGGATCAAAGGGAAGGGGCTTCCCTTCGAATCGACAACGGCATGACGGCAGGAGGGTACGGCCCAAAATAAAAAAGGGGAAGGAAGAAGGGGGGGGCGGCGAGGAACGGACGAGGAAGCCCCTCGCACACGCCGACAGGGTCGGCGGATTTTTTTTTGGGGCCAAGATCCTTTCAGTTCTAATTGTTCTATCCTGGGCCTCTTCCTGGCCACTAGGGGGCCAGGAACAATTAGAACCGAGCACAATTAGAAATGAGCACGATTAGAAATGAACGACGTGTATCCCCGAGGTTCCACCCTTTGTCTGAGCGACCAGATGTCTCGGGCGGAACTCCGGGACGGGGAGTCGATCGTGGGGAGGCGAAACGGTACCCATACCGCCACGCCCTGGACCTCTCCCAGGGTGCGCTCTGTCTGCGAATCCAGCAGTGGCGACGATGGCCTCCCGGGAGGCCCCAGAAGGGGAGCAGACGGGCGAGGGGTAGCGGTACTCACCGAGCGCGTTCCTTTTGCTCGCGAAGTGCCTACAATCGCCAACGTCCGCAGACCACATCCCTGCATCGATGTCGTGTATCGTAGATCCCCCACGGCGGATCCGTTACGTTGCATCTTCGGGGGACCTCGCCTGTCCCCAAAATTGGTGTCTTTTCTCGCGCCCGACGCAGGCCCGATGTGGACTCGACGCGGATCTGGCGCGGATTCGACGCGGATTCGACACGGATTCGACACGGATCCGGCGAGTCCGACATGGATTCGGCACGGATTCGACGGGGATCGGGTCGCGACGGGACAGACAAGGTCCCCCGAGGATGCAACATAAATGTCTGCATCGATGTCGTGTATCGTAGATCCCCCACGGCGGATCCAGGCCATGTGCGAGTCCTTAATGGAGGATGACGATTCATAAATGACCGGGGGTCGTGTTCACGCTGCGGCGCCCGGGATGAGGATTAGAAAAAACCGGCCGCGGGCCGGAAAACTATTTTTTGAATCGTTCTCCTCCAGTCAGAAAATTGTGCAGAAATAGCAGAAAACTATTTTTTTAATCGTTCTCTCCTTTTTTAATACAAAAAGAAAAAAGGAAAAAAGAAATCGTCATCCCGCACTCTGCGCGGAGCGGAGCGCGCTGGTCGCCCCCCGAGTGTGGCAAGCACGTGGGTTTCTGGCCAGAGCCTCGGCAGGTCCGCGCCCCGTGGGGATGCCCCGGTCGACGCTTCGGGGGATACCACCAGCCTGGAACACATCCCTACCCCTGTGCTGGGCACCTCCTCGTCACGACGCCAACCTTCGGGATTCCCTTACCTTTTGAGGGCGCATCCCTGAGATGGTCATCGCCTTCTGGCGTGTCAATCTTAGGGATAGGCATGCGTTCGAGGCTGGCAAGGATACCGCGCCGGCCTCGGCCGGGCCCTGGGCCCTGGACGGTCAAGCAGTGGCGAGGCGTCCTGGCTGGCCTGCAGGCCCACGAGAGTCCAAAGAATGCGCTGGTAGCCTTTTGCGGCCTCTGCACGACATGTTCTCAGAGCACTTCTTGCTGGCTGAGGCCGTCTTCTTTTCGCACGTCGGGCTCCTGCTCTAAGAGCCTTGTCATTGCTTTTGGAACGTTTTTGCGTTCCCAGACCCCCGACGTCATGATTGTTTCATGACGTCGACCCCCAGGGGTCTCGACCCATTCCCCGGGACTGGCTCTTCATCCTGAGTCGTTCTTTCACGCTCTCGCGGCCCGGTAAGGGCCCCCAAAGGCCGAAAACAGCGAAAAGCCTCCCGTCGTGATTTTTTCATGCTTCGAGGGGGTCTGGGTTCTACGAACATGCCGTGGCAGGCCTCTGGGAATGCCGGGACGGTCGGTCCCCGCTCAAGACAGGGGGCCCTCTGCCCTCGTGCTCGCCGCCGGCGCCGCGGCCTCCTGCCCGCGCCCGTCCAGCATTCGTCAAGCAGTGGCGAAGCGTCCCGGCTCGCCCATAGCCCCACTGGGCAATGTTCTAAGAACCTCTTGTGGTTTCCACGAAATGTTCTTAGAACATTTCTGGCTGGGGCTGTCTTGCTTTAACACGTCAGGCTCATGTTCTAGGAACATTCTGTTTGTTCTAAGGACATTTTTGGGTTCGAAGCACATTGCGTGGTAGGATGATAGGAATGCCGGGACGGTCGGCCCCTGCTCAAATTTGCCCAAACCACCCCAGACCAACCCGAGGTTTCGAGTCATGGCTGGGGCTGTCTTGCTTTAACACGTCAGGCTCATGTTCTAGGAACATTCTGTTTGTTCTAAGGACATTTTTGGGTTCGAAGCACATTGCGTGGTAGGATGATAGGAATGCCGGGACGGTCGGCCCCTGCTCAAATTAGAGGAGCGGGGGGCCAGAGGAGGAGAAGGTGCCCAAACCACCCCAGACCAACCCGAGGTTAGACCCAGACCCCCTCGAGTCATGAAAAAATCACGACGAGAGGGTTTTCGCTGTTTTCGGCCCTTGGGGGCCCTTACCGGGCCGCGAGAGCGTTAAAGAACGACTCAGGATGAAGAGCCAGTCCCGGGGAATGGGTCGAGACCCCTGGGGGTCGACGTCATGAAACAATCATGACGTCGGGGGTCTGGGGAGGAGGAAAAGGTACGCGTACGGTACTACCTGCGCCTCGCTTTTTTTGGGGGGGGGGCCTCCAGGGAGGCCCTCGTCGCCTCCGCCGGATTCGCCTCGAACTTCTGGTCAGGACGCACCTTCGGGAGAGGTCCGGATGGTGGCGGCATCGGTGCCTTGTCGTTTCCCCAGGGAGTGTTTCCCGTGCGTGCAAGCGACCGAGCAGCACCAGAAACGTAGGCGGCATCGCGTGTCCCCGTGCCCGCTTCTTGGCACAGGCCCGTTCTGACACACCCTGCGCTGCCCACTCTTGGCGGCTGCAGGAGGCACAGGAGCGACTCCCCGATGTGCCGAACCCTCTCCCCGAAACAGCACCGAAGCGGTGCACATCGCCCAAGCATCGAATAGGAGATCGACTGCACAACTGATTTGCCGCACATCTGTTTCGTCGGATTTGCGACACAGGCGCCGAATGATTGTAGATCTACGAACATCCTGCGTACGTTTAGTCCTGGCATCGCTTGGACGTTTGCATTTTTTCTCGGCGAGAACCATCGAGGACCATCCTCGACCAACGAGCAAACAAAAACACGCACGAAACCGACAAATGCACGGGAAATGGACGTCCGAGCGATGGCGAGTAGTGGACTCCACGGAAACACCGAGTTTGGGATATACCAATTGTGTGGCTGATCTCCTGCTCGAGACTTTTTGGAGGCAGTCCGCAGGGCAATCCGCGGGCAACCCATGGCAGCCCGCGCGAGATGCTACAGGGGAACGGGGCTCTCCAAGCGCACGGGGCCTCCCCGCCCGCGCACACACATGGGGCTCTGCCATCACGGGGCTCTCGCCCTCCTGGAGGAACCGCTGCGCACGGCTCTGCTCCACACCCCGGCCTTGGCAGCGGCCAGGTGGCCTGACGGGGGGGGGGAGTACGACGTGCTTTTCAGGAGGAAGGAGTAGGCACAGACATAAAGCACCGTCGATTTCCATAGGCACGTGGGGTTCTGCGCGCACGGGGCTTTGGCCCTCCTGGAGGCACCGCTTCGCACGGCTCTGCTCCGCACCCCAGCCCTGGCACTGGCCAGGTGGCCTGAAGGGGGGATACGACGTGCCTTTCAGGAGGAAGGAATCGGCACAGACATAAGGAACCGTCGATTTCCAGGAATATCAGCGAAGCTCTGGGAAGTGGAGGGGGAGACGAGAATCCATCAAGTATGGAAAAAGATGGGGAAATCCTGGAATGTGTGTTTACTTCATTGTCTCTCCCTGGGCCCATTCAATCTTGCACGACCGCTGCCAAGCACCAATGCAAGACGTGCTGAAGAATCAGCGCTTCTGGGCCTCCTCCTCCGCCCCTGGGCGTCTGTGCCAGGCTTCTGGTGGCCCGAGAACCGCGGTGCCAGAGACAGCTTGACACCCACTGCATCGGGCACAGACCCTTCCAGCCTTCAGGCCGCGAGTTTCTCCTGCGCCTGAGCTCAGAGGAGGAACAGTACCCATACCGCTACCCTTCGTTGGTTTTCCCCAGTTTTGGACCTCCTGCGAGGCCCTCGTCGCCACCGCGGGATTCGCCTCGAAATTCTGGGAGTAGCGGTATGGGTAGCTTTCGTTTTCCCATGATCGATTCCCCATCCCGGAGTTTCGCTCAA
The DNA here is from genome assembly GCA_963575745.1 of Prorocentrum cordatum. NCBI lineage: Eukaryota > Dinophyceae > Prorocentrales > Prorocentraceae > Prorocentrum > Prorocentrum cordatum. The sequence goes on along the minus strand of CAUYUJ010021521.1, from coordinate 49,552 downwards.
GACATCTGGTCGCTCAGGAAAAGGGTGGAACTTCGGGGATACACCCATGGGGGGCTATTCGGATGCACCCCTATCGATGATGGACGCCACCATTTCGCACGTCCCCGAGTTTGGCTTCAAATCGTTGTCCATTCTCGGGAATCCCACAAGGTCGAGGACTGGGGTCGCCGTATCCCTCGTCAGAGCTCGTTCCATTTTTGTTCGAGCGCTGCTGTTGAGCATGGTGGGCCTGCTTTCCATGACTACCACCATAAGGTGGAGGGGAGAAGGAGGAGGAGCACGAGGAGGAGGAGAACGAAGATGATGACGATGATGATGACGATGATGATGATGATGATGATGATGATGATGATGATGATGATGATGATGATGATGATGCTGAGGATGATGAGGATGATGAAGATGCTGCTGCTGATGATGATGCTGATGATGATGAGGGTGATGACGATGATGCTGATGGCAATGATGATGCTGATGATGATCATGATGATGCTGATAATGATGATGCTGATAACGATGATGATGATGATGATGATGATGATGATGCTGATGGTGATGATGATGATGATGATGCTGATGATGATGATGCTGATGCTGATGCTGATGCTGCTGACGATGATGATGCTGATGATGATGATGATGATGATGGTGATGATGATGATGATGATGATGATGATGATGATGATGATGATGATGATGCTGATGATGATGATGATTCTGACGAGGGTGATGATGATTATGTGCGCATGCTAGTTACGATGGTGGTGATGCTGATGCTGATGTTGATGATGATGTGATGATGATGGTGATGATTATTCTGATGACAATGATGGTGGTGGTTGTGGTGGTGATGATGATCCGTGTGGTGAGGATGAGGATGAAGATGAGGCTGAGCAGAGAGAGGAGGATGAAGATGGGGATGAGGATTTGGATGGGGATGATGATACGGATGACGGTGATGATGATGATGATGATAATGATGATGGTGATGATGATGATGCTGATGATGATGATGATGATGCTGATGCTGATGCTGATGATGATGATGCTGATGATGATGATGATGATGGTGATGATGATGATGCTGATGATGATGATGCTGATGCTGATGCTGATGCTGATGATGATGATGATGATGATGATGATAATGATGATGCTGATGATGCTGATGATGATGATGATGCTGATGATGATGATGATGGTGATGATGATGATGATGATGATGATGATGATGAAGATGCTGATAATGATGATGCTGATAACGATGATGATGATGATGATGATGATGATGATGATGCTGCTGATGATGATGATGGTGATGATGATGATGATGCTGATGATGATGATGATGCTGATGCTGATGCTGATGCTGATGATGTTGATGATGATGATGATGATGATGATGATGATGATGATGGTGATGGTGATGATGATGATGATGATGATGATGATGATGATGATGATGATGATGATGATGATGATGATGTTGTTGTTGTTGTTGTAGTTGTTGTTGTCGTTGTCGATGGTGACGGTGAGGACAGAGGAGGAGGAGGAGGAGGAGGAGGAGGAGGAGGAGGAGGAGGAGGACGAGGACGAGGAACACTGATGTACGCGCGCAAGAATATCAACATAAGCAGCATCAGGCAACCAGACAAGCGCAACATTACCAGAACGATCTGAAGGAGGATGTGACGAGTGCCACGATCACGACCGAGAAAATGGCAGTCCACCGCGAGCGCCTCCAGTCCAAACTTGCGTCGGCTTTACACAGGGCTGGCGATGAGCCCTAGGCTACCAGAAGGACCTCCAGCCGCATCACGCTGCATGACCACCGGGGTGACCAGGGCCACATCGCCAACATCCAGAACGAGCTGAAGATGGCCCAGCAGAGTCTTGCCGAGCACGACAGTGACCGAAGGATTCGTCAACATTAGCTACAGTTTTTGCAACAGACGGCCCTGGGACGGCCAACGCATTACACCAAGATGCAGGGGGCAGAGCAGCACATTGCCACAATCGAGGCCCAGAGGATCGACGACTTCAGCGAACAGGTCCAGTCGCGAAACCATGGGAGAACAGTTGGCAGCCTGTTCCGCAACGCCCACCTCGATACGCAAGATCAAGAGAGGCGCACGGAGGCAATCATCCAGAGCGCCCTGGAGTACCAAGAGAGTTGCCACTATCGGGAGGCTTGTACGAGCTAGAGATGCTGAGCGGGCCAGGCGGCACGAACAACATATTCCAAGCGTACCCGCGGTCATCAGCAACTATCAGGAGTAAGCCCAGTACCATGCTGCCCAGGCAACAGGTCAGCTACAGCCGGTACTCGTACGAGCCGAATTGGTTTTCACCACAACAGCAGAAGGACGCCCACCAGCACGATATCCAGGCCTACCAGCACAATGCAGCTACATGGAGGGAGTGGAAGGCAACGCGCGGAAGGTGCACCGAAGAGGCGTCCCAGGGGCACCGCTATGCACGGCAAACAGATGCTGTAGCACAACAGCGCCGGCAATCGTGCAGCCAGGCCAACCCATGGCCGCACAAGACACAGTACCAGGGCAGACACAGCCAACGCAATCTCTCAGTGACCATGCCGCTCGAGAAAGCGAGAGCTCGGGCGTGAATGCATCACCGCCGATCGCTGACGATCCACAGTATTTCATCCATCAACTCCAGCGGGGACCCCGCGCCTTAATCGCGACGCGCGACCGGGCGGGGGCGAGATCACAACGGGGAGCGCATAATGCGCCGCGCCAGACCAACCGAGACCCAACGCGTGGAAGCATGGATCGATACCAGCAAGACAGCCCGACCGACCAACATATCACAACATGGAAGGGAACCCGAGCGTCGTGGCGCTGAACGTCTGGTCGCCGTGCGCGAGAAGCGGGCGACGACCTCGCCGCCGCAGAGGAGATGGTTTTGCGGGCCATCTCGCCGCGCAGGGTCTTCATCGGCGCGCTTGGCAGGGGCGCTTCGAAACCGCCGGCGCGCAAGTAGCAGGCGCCGCAATCGCGGAGTGCCGGCGCGCGGAGGACAAGGCTGGTTACAAGTGACCCCGACGAGCCTTCCCAGATAGTACCGTGCTTTACAGATGCAGCCGCGGACCTCGCATCCAGCAGCGACGCAGCCTAAGGGGCTGGGGATGCGTCGGCGTTGTATTGGCGGTTGCGCGGCAGCGCGGTGGCGATGAACCATCACCTTGCCGACGATGTGACTGGGGCACCACGCAGGACCTGCGTGCGGCCAGACCGACGCAACTCCTCGCCAGCGGCGCGTCACTTACCGACGTTTCACCCGCCGAGAGGTTTATTGCAAGTTGGAGAGCCACGCGGCCAACCGCCCAGGCGCAGACCTGCCTGGGCCCCGTTCAGAAGGAGTGCATGACCAACCAGCGGGCCCTCGCTGCAGGGCGATAGTTCGACGGGCGACGCCGTGCAAACGCGGCGACCACGTCCGCCACCATTTCTCACGGAACCAGCGATCACCGACGATCCTGCCACAGCGCATGGCGTCTGGCAAGACACAAGTGGCGTTCGAGGGGGGGTGCAGGATGAGGCGCGCCAATTCCAACCACTGAGACAGCTGGATCACCAATCCGAGGTGGCGATCATGGGTCGCGGATTCGGCGTCGACGACGTCTCCCACTCGCCATCGGGAATCGACGGAGCTGAACCAGTGAATGCCCCGCCTATTCAGGCCCTCTTTGGGCGCGGCCAACCAGAGTGCGACGCCTGCTCTGCGCGAGCCGCCGCCGCAGGAAAGCCGACCCAACGGGCGGCGGGCAAGAGATGTAGGTCGATCCATGCGCAATGCGACAGGACCGATCGCCGATGTCCAGCGACGCACCTCGCTACCCCTACTTATCAAGCGCTGCCCATGCTTGCATGGGCTCGAGAGGTTTCGCCTAGCCGCCGTCGTGGCCTGGAGTCAGCCCCGCCGCCCTCGCAGGGCTGTCGGGCAACTCCGCCTGCGCGCCGACGGCGGGCGCCGTGCAGACTCGGCCAAGGGCGCTTGGGCAGTGGCCATCGCCGTGGAGGGCGACGACGGCTTAGCCTACTCGGGCGCAATTGCAGCCCGAACATTGAGTGCGACATCGACCGCGGACTACGGCAAAGCGACGTCTACCGGGTCAGAGTTGGCAGCGTTGATCTGGGCCACGCATGGATCCATGCGTTGGCGGGCGCGTGCGCTGGCGCGCCCGCCACTGCGCATGCCAAATCGAGGCTCGATGGTGAGTTGTCGCAGGGCGATGCATCGCGCGGGCCAGCCACGACCTAGCAGCGCTAGCAAAGCAGCCGCGCTACCCCGCAGCAGCGCCAACAAACGTGCGCGCCGACCATGTCCACGCCCATGCAGGACGCGGCGTCCTGCATGGACGTCCATCGAACGAGTTGGCCGACTCAGTTGCCAAACGACAGACTTCGCGGGCTGCTTCCAAGCTTGGGCCCGAGTGGGCAGCATTCGGCGCGCAGCGCCAACGGCAGTGGCGGTGGCTTCGCCTTTCCGATTAGGCGTCAAAGAATGCGGCCCCCGGGCAGACCAATTGTGGGCAGTCCGCGACTCCACCCTCAGCTGCGTCTCTCCCTGAGCCCTTCAAACCGCCGAACGACCAATGCAGCAAGAACGCCAACGTTGACATCGAGGCGGCCGCCTCCAGCGCGAGGAGTTCCACGGGGCCCGCCTGCGCCGGTGGAGACCGGCAACGGAAGACCACCAGGATGGAGGCCATCAACCACCATCAGATTATTTCGGCTCGCAGGAGGCGCGACTGTCATGAGGGACGGCACCTGCGCATCGCTTCTGCGCCTTATCGAGCGCCCGCGACGGCCGCGACCTCGGGCGACCGTTTCCCTCCCGCGCCGGCGTGTATGCTCGGGGAACAACGAGGTCGAAAGACGCGTGCGACCCAGAAGCGCCGGCGCTTGCGCCGGCGCAGCACCTGGCCCGCGGCGCGCATTGGCGGTTGCACGCGCCGTTCATATGCCCACTCAGGGGGCGACGAAACAGACGCCTTTCTGACAGGGCTCTGCAGCATGGCGCTCAAGTTCAACATTGGCATCTTCCCGGTCGACGCCGTCGCGGCCGCGGGGGCAGCGGCGCCCGACTCCATTGTGGTCTGCGGTGGGGGGCCCCAGTATATCATTATATATATATATATAGAGAGAGAGAGAGAGAGAGAGAGAGAGAGAGAGAGAGAGAGAGAGAGAGAGAAAGAGAGAGAGAGAGAGAGAGAGAGAGAGAGCAACGTCGCAGGCGACGCCTTTCACGAGTGCCTCACCACCAACCAGCTAACGGCCGTCAGCGCCGCGTTCGAATGCAGAGGACTGGCGCGCGCCTGCGAGGAGGGCAGCGTGAGGGGGCGCATTGATTTCAGTGCCCCCCCAGCCCGCAACGTGGGCGCATGCGGCGGCGCGGCCATCGACGCCGTCGAAGTGATGCGCGAGGGCGAGAACTGCCGGCCAGTCTTGATCCGCCAGACACGCGTAGCAATGTCCCATGCCGCGCGAATCGGTCTGCGCGCAGGCATGACTCCGCGCGCGTTGCAAACGTTGGAAATCAAGATGCGCCACAGCAGTCGCTCGGCGCGACCGAGCTAGTCGAATCGGCCGTTGCGCCCGGGAGCGCGCGTGCCAGCTTAGCTACAACGTCAGGGGGGCGGCCGAGCAACCGCGCGGGCAGCCAGCGCGAGTGCGCGCAAGCCCGACACCGCAGAGAGGACATTCGCATTGCTAAGAGTGCGCTGAGCATGCCAGTCACCCCCCCCGTCGAGCCAGGTGGGGCGACCCATACTCCACAACGACAAGGGTTGCGACTGCCAAGCTGGCCTACCAGCTCATGGTATCGACCATGCCAGTGGTTCCAGCTACCCATATCATGGGCGACCCGACCACCTTGTTCAATTTGGCCAGCGCAGGTCTGCGGGCGGTGCACTTTCATGCCGAGGACGACGAGCTGTACTTGGTCCCCATGGCCTTCCCACGCCTGTCCAAGCGACAACTGGTTGCGCGCGTCCGTGAGGACATGGGCCAATTCTAGACCCATTCCGCCGTGGAAGTCGACGAAGCGACCGAGAACGAGGACACTAAAGCGGAGTGTCAGGGAGTCACAAAGTTATTCGACCACCTTTGCAGATTATTGAAGAGCGCAGTTGCGCTATCGTCTCCGACGGGAAACCAATTTCATGCGAGGAGGCGCAAGCGGACGCATAATTTGATCTCTCCGCCGTTGACGCGCTGTAGTCCGCGCGCGGGAGGGGATCGCCAACCCATGCGACGACGCCAAGGCAGCAATATCCATCCGTGCTCTGGTCGCCAACATCACCACCAAGAACGAGCTGGAGACCAGCCCCCACGATGCCGAGCAGAAAATACAAGGCGGCCTGAACAACATCACCGTCGGCGTGTGCCGCGCGTGCATCCCCCGCTTCTGACCAATGCGCAGGCAACAGCGGGGCTTCTCTTCCAGGGCGGATGGCAGCTTCATGCGCTAAAAACGCGACCTGCTGATGTGCGAATGATGCTACCCAATCGCGTCGCGGCCATGCACTATCGCATATTCCTACGTGCGAAGCTCAAGCAGGCCACCGCCTCTCTGCAGCGAGATGCACGTTGTGACGCGCGATCTCGCAGGGGCGCCGATTTCGTAGCCCGCGCGGCCCTCGCGTGCGTCGCCGCCGTGAACAACCGAGGCGACAGCGGTGCGTTTCTATTCCTGCACCTTGAGCGCCCTCCGCGCCGTCGCGTCAAAGTTCCCCTGCAAGCTGCCCGCGGGCGAGCAGGAGCCGATGGGGCGTTCTCGTCGCCAGGGGCATGCCAGAACCTATGCTACCGATGCTCGAGGACGCGGTGCGTGGGGCGCTTTGCATTGGCGGCGACATCGACGTCGAGCACCTGGTAGTGCTTGCGCGCGGCGCCCATGCCGACCTCTGGGGCGCCGCGCGAGGGCCCATGCGACCGTCGCAACCGAGTCCAGGAACCAGGCCCGAAGCATTTATAATCGACGTTTCTTTCAACGTAGCCGTCGCAATCATTGCCGGCGCGATCTCCGAAGACATGGCCGACCGCGCGGGCCCGCGGCGACCGGCGGGCCGACCTCGCGCGCGGGCGACGGCCTGAGCTCTGGCAGGGCGGAGGCGCCCCTTTCGCTGGCGCCTCGTCTGAAGACGACCCCGCCGCCGCGTGCGCCGCCGCGGCGCGGGCGGGGGCAGCCTCTGCAGCGGCCGCCGCGCTGTTGATAGTCGAGTCCAGGGGTCGCGCTCGCAGCGCGCGCCCCGGCGCTCAGAGGGCCGAGTTCGCTCTCCCACTCTCCGGCCGCGGCCCCAGAACAGCCAATGACCTGCTTGCGAGGGGCGGGGCCGCAGACGCGGGCGGCGCCTGCTCCGGCCAGGCCGCCGAGCTCGCCAATTCACCGACGGCGCTGGGGACAGCGATCACGTCCAGAGGCGCCGTGGGCCCCGAGCCCAAGAAGAGGGCCAAGAAGAGGCCGCGGTCAGTCGGGGGCCGCTGCGAAAGCAGATGCTCCAGAGAAAAGCGTACAAGCACTCGAGAAAATACCCTGCAACGGCTCGCTTGTCCTGTCCGCGCCATCGCGCAACGAACCGCGGCGACAGTTGTTCATTGAAGTACATGAAGGTCTACAGGCGGGCCGCCGGCTACCATGCCAGCTACGACAAGACGGGGCGTGCCGCGAATTTTCAGCTACTCAGCGAGGCCAACCGATTGCCTCCTGACCTTGCAAGACGAACACGGATACCACAGTGCTTTCAACTGCTCCTACGACACGGTCCTGCTTTCCTTAAGATTATTACTCGCAAACGGCGCGCAATATACTACAAATTGGGCGGCGATTGCTGTCGAGGACGGTGAGTAGCCCCTGCAGCCGCATCAGCCGCGAGGGGCAGCTGATACCAACAGTCGACCTGAATGAGATCGTATTCGCTGTTCGAGATGAACCAGTGCGTTTCCGAACCAAAATCAAGAAGGCTGCAAGGCGATACCTTCGATCGACAGCAGGATCGGGCATGCCAGGCAAGATTGTGCCAGGAGCTCGAGACGTGTCGAAACACTGACGACGTGCCCCCGGTCCCGAATGCCCCCACCACCCCCGAAGCCCAATTTTATGTGCTACAGGTGTGGGGCCACCTGCTTCAGGAAGAGCGCGTATTACACCAACCTGTGCAAGCGCCACGAAGTGCATGTGGGCACAAGGCACGATATGCCTGGCGTGCAGGAGCCAATGCCACACTTACGTGCGATTCGTCAAGCACCTACAGGCAGTCCAATTTTGCGCGATGCCATGGATGAGTGCTGTACCCACATGTCTTCAGAGTCGCGTCGAGATCTGGCCTTAGGTCAAAGGTTCCATGGGGTCGTCCCTTTCCTCTATAGGCAGCTTTTCCGTCGTCCTCAGCATGCGGGGGTGCGTTACTATCGGGCCCGGCCAAATTTTCATCCGGGATACCGCTTCGGTTCAGAAGAACTCATTGGGATCCGACGTGAGAAAGGTACCATCGACAGATATCAACAGCTGCCTCGAGAAGGAAAGGTTTCAGGGGGTGGCTTACGCACGTGTCTGGACAGCTCATGGCTTCTCTCTCCGCGGGGACAGGAGGATCATGAGGAGGAGGAAGAGGACAAGGACGGGCAAGAACAGCAACGGGCAGAGGAGCAGGGACGTCGACGAGGACGGGATCGATCCAACGCCGCGGTCGCGAGATTGAGTTGGACACCTCGGACACCGACGATGACGACGTCCAGTATTACCATCGGCGGTCCTCGAGGCGGGCGGAGACACTGCGGTCACGACGGGGGCCGTCGCCGCTGTCGTCGTCGTCGTTGTCGACGTCGGAGTTCGTGGGTCGTCGTCGTCGTCGTCGTTGTCGTCGTCGTCGTTGTTCTCGTCGTCGTCGTCGTTGTTGATCTTTGTCTTGGCCTCTCGAGGTTCGTTTCGGGCCCTGGGGGCTGTGAAACACCGGTATCGATGGTTAAGATCCAGCCAGGACAAGCCGCGTGAGGGGCCCGGGGACAGATTTTGAACGGATTTGGCTTTGACGCCGACGACATTCTTCCTCCTCCTCTTTTTCGTGTTCCTCCTCCTCCGTCTCCTTCTCGTCCTCCATGCTTGTTCCCGTCATCTGCGCACCACAAGACTTGTCAGTGCGGTGGCCTGGGCGTTTCGCTGCAGATTTTTCTTCGGCATTCGTGATCGCAAGTTTGAGCTTCCAGCATCTACACGGGTGGAGGGCGAATGGCTTCCAAACTATTTTTCGTCAGAGCTCCGCGCACATCCGTCGATTGTGCAGGAGCTACACGGATGCAGGGCGGATGCTTTCCGAAACGTGGATCTCCTCTTTTCGCCGCGCGCATTGGTTTTCCCATTGTGGCCGCGCGCGGCGTCGGTCGGAGACGGCCTCAGTAACCTCAGTTCACCTCAGTAACCTCAGTAACCTCAGTTCACCTCAGTTAACCTCAGTAACCTCAGTTCACCTCAGTAACCTCAGTTCACCTCAGTAACCTCAGTTCACCTCAGTAACCTCAGTTAACCTCAGTAACCTCAGTTAACCTCAGTTAACCTCAGTTACCCTCAGTAACCTCAGTTAACCTCAGTTAACCTCAGTTAACCTCAGTAACCTCAGTTCACCTCAGTTCACTTCAGATAACCACAGTGAGCCACCGTGAAGCTCAATTACCATATGTTAGCCTCTGTTCACCCCAGTTAACTGCGTTATCCCCTGATGCAAGGAACTGAGGCGGAAACTGGGGTTAATCTGAGTGTAACAGCGGGCGCCCCGTTGTCAACACCTTCCTTCGCCCCCTCATTAACCCAGTTAACCTCAGTTTTGTTTTCTCCTCCCGATGCAAGAAGCTGGGGGAACTCAGGGGAAACTGAGTGTGACTTCGGGCGCCCGTTGTCAACACCTTCCTTCGTCCCCGCATGTCCCCCCGTCTTGCATAATCATTCCTCGTTGCTCCGCCTCCTTTCTGGTTCTGCCTCCTCTCCCCCTCCCTTCGTCCTCCTCTTTTCCTGCCCCCTCCTAATTACCTCTTCCGAGCCTTCCCTGCCTTCCCCTGTCCCCTCATCCGAATTATCTCCTCCTACAAATTCCTGCCTTCTCCTACTTCCTCCTACCTCTACATCTATCCGTATCCTCCCACTCCCTCTTACCTCGTCCTACCCCCTCGTCATTGTCATCGTCGTCGTCATCGTCGTGCTCGCCGTAGGCCCTCCCAGGCGGCAAGTGGGAGCAATGCCATATGCAACTATGCGGGCCCATTTCTGCTATCCCTATCCCAGGCGACAGCGCCGAACAAAAAACGAAACGAACGGGCACGCATTAGTGGGGATGAAGTGGACCGTGGCCGCTATGATGCTACCTTCCTTTGTCACTGACGCTCCTCCGGGTGGCCTGAAGATACAAACGCGCGGGGTAATTTGCGTCTGAGCGGAAGTACTTGTGGCACGGACCCGCTGGTGGTTCGTTGGGGAGCGGGGGAAAGGATGAAAGCAGGCTCGGGGTGCGGGTTGGGGGGAGGAGGACGGAGGGGAAGGGAAAAGGGAGGTGGGAAGGAGGGGTTAGAGTGATGATGATGATGATGATGACGACGACGATGATGATGATGAAAACGATAGCGATCAAAAACCATCTGCACAGAGCAGCGATCGGATCATTGAGCGCCGTCGGAGGTCTTGGAGGCCCTCCGCATGGATGGGGGAAAAATAATGACGATGAGGATGATGATGGTGATGGTGATGATGATGACGACGACAATGATGATGATGATGATGCTGATGATGACGACGTGGTGACATTTGTGATGATGATGCCGACGACGATGCTTACGACAACGACGGCAGCGACGATCATGATGATGATGATGTGATGATGATGATGACGGTAATGATGATGAGGCTGATTGTGAACGGTGGCGACGATCATGATGATGATGATGACGGCGGTGATGATGATGATGAGGCTGATTGTGATGTTGGCGATTATGACGGTGATGATGACGACAATGACGATGACGACGACCGCGGTGGCGATAACGATAACAGGGGAAATTCTGTACAAAAAGGTCGTTTTGTACAGAAATTCCCTTCTGTTGTTTTTGGGCAAGTTCGGATATCGTCGCGGTGCAAGACTTAGATCTAGGCCAAGGTGGACTTCGAGGATCGAGGCCAACGAGATCCGAGAATTGAGATGTTGGCGAATATCTAATTACTCTCGAGGTTTTGAAATGGATCGAGGGTCGGATGGTCGAGGTCTCGCATACGCGGGGCGCCAGAAGCCAGAGACAATTCTGTACAAAATTATTGTGCGCGTGCAGAATTTACCCCTTAGGGTTGTACATTGGGTGGGATGTCTGCGGACCCAGGGTAACTAGGGTAACTGTGTAACTGAGGTGAACTCGGGTAACTAGGGTAACTGAGGTGAACTCGGGTAACTCGGGTAACTAGGGTGAACTCGGGCAACTCGGGTAACTAGGGTAACTAGGCGTAACTAGGTGCAACTAGGGTAACTCGGGCAACTAGGGTGAACTCGGGTAACTCGGGTAACTAGGGTAACTAGGCGTAACTAGGTGCAACTAGGTGTAACTGGGTTCAGCCGGAAGCGCTTGCATGGCGTTTGCTGCGACGCTCGTTGCCGGCACACTGGGTTTTCCAACGTGTCCGGTTTCTACGAGGATGCGTATTTTTTGGTGTGCGTGTAGACACACACATATATATATACATATACAGATATGTCTATACATTTGTATACATCGTTTTGCGTATGTATGTATACATACATACATACATCCATACATACTTTTCCCTCACAGTGTTTGCACTTAGGGTTCTTACTTGTGGAATAAGGAATTGGGCCTGGCGTTCGGTCTGGTGGCTATGTTGTCGCCGTCGCCGCCCTATTGCCGCCTCGTCGCCGCCCGTCGTCTGAGCCTGACGTCCGGTCTGGCGGCTCATTGCCGCCGTCGCCACCCCGTCGCCGCTCGTCGCGCGCGCGCATGCCGAAATCATTTTCAAACTTTCTAGGTTTGAAGGGATTTCGGAGCCGAGCTTCCCGAACACATACAAAGCAGCAACGGTTTCGCAAACATATTTTTCAAAACATCCTGCGCTCGCGCTCTTGCGAACCCTATGGAAAGTCGAAATCATTCGGGCGCCCCTTGCGCGCGTGCTGTCGCGATAATCCGTTGCAAAATCCTCCTAACACGTTAGGTTCCGTAAGGATTCCAAAATCGAGCGTCCCAGACACAGACTTTTTATTTAAAAACATTGGTTGCGCTCGCGCTTTTGCGACTTCTACGGACAGCCATCGAATTTACAACATGTTCATCAGATGCGGCCAGGTGCGATCTTCGCGCGCATGTCGGAAACATTCGAACGCCCTTGCGCGAGTGCAGTCGCAATAATTTCTTGCAAAAGTAGGGACGAAGTGCACATGCGCGCGTGGTCGCGCGCGTTTGGCGGAATCCTTCAAGCTTTGTAGGTTTCGCAAGGCTTTCGAGATATAGTGTCCCGGAAACATACAGACAAGTTGCATCGCAGTAAGCAATTGCAAGCAGGCCTGCGCTTTTGCTCTTGCGGATTTTTAAGAAAACCATTTTTTTTGTTTAATGTGCTCATCAAGTGCTACCAAACGTGCCTCTCGCGCACGCATGTCGGAATCATTCGAACGCCCTTGCGCGCGTGTTGTGGGGGCACGATCGTTGTCACATAACATGCTGGCCACTCGCGGCGCATGCCGGAATCCTTACACAACCTTCATCGCCGACGAGAGGACACCAGCGTCATCGATGTGATCAGCATCGGTGCCGTCATTGCCCTTGCTGTCGTCACTGTCATCATCGTAGCCAGCATCGCTTTTATCATCATTGTGTCTGCCCTTGTCGACGTCGCCATGATACCGCGCCCGCCTGAGGCACCGACTCACCCTGATGCGCCTGCGCGTCAGCGCGGCCTGCCAGACTCTTTGGGAAGTTCCCAGCGGTCCCCGCCGCCGCGGCCGCGTCGGTCGCGCCAGGCTCGCTGGCCGCTCTGCGCGCGAGCCTCGCCGCCGCATGGGCTCTGGAATCTGAATTGTAGGCAGGTGGATGGGATGATTGCGCAAGGAAAATACATTCACGCGCGAGGAAACTACATTCAATTGCGCCACACATATGGCTCTGGAATCTGAATTGTAGGTAGGTGGATTGGATGGTCGCGCGAGCATGAGAGGTGGTCACGCGCGAGGAAGTAAAAGCCAATCGCGCCACATAGATCGCATCGCATGGACTGCACCACGCAAATGGCATCACATTTACTGCACCAAATGAGCTGTCCCGAGGCCGGAGTTCTCCGCGTCCCTTGGGGCATGTGCAATTTACCTATGATTCCGCCCTTCGTTCATGGTACATATGAAGTCACACCATCCCAGCCAGGCCGGAATCGCCCCCCTCTCATCCCTCGCGAAACGCATATTTACACAACTTCTCGCGCGCACTTCTTCATCTTCGACGAGTTTTTCAAGGATCCCTTGCAACAGAAGGGACGAAGTGCACACGCGCGCGTTGTCGCGCGCGCGTGCCGACATATCGCAACGCTTGGTTTTGAAGGAAAGTTTTCAAAATCGAGTGTCCCGAACACATTCAAATCTCATGGTCTTGCAACCAGAACTTTCAGAGCAGGCTGCGCTCGCGCTCTTGCGAGTGCTAAGCCAACAGTTCTCAAACACGTTCATCGCATGCGACCAAACATGCCCGCCGCGCGCGCATGTCGAAATCAATTTGGGCGCCCCTTGCGCGCGTGCTGCCGCAACCATCCACTGCTGACATAAGGACGAGGTGCGCACGTCGCACGCGCATATCAAACACTCCTGGTGTCGGAAGGGTCCCGCTTCCCAAATTGAGTGTCCCGGGTGCATCTTCAGAACCAACGGTATAGCAATTGTAATTCCCAGCACAAGCTTGCACTTGCGCTCCTGCGAATTCTCATGCACGTGGTAGTCTTTCTCTCCAACCTGTTCATCACATGCTAGCGGACCTGCCCCTCGCGCGCGTGCGGGTCGAAATCATTCGAACACCCTTCCGCGTGTGCTGGGGGGCGCGGTCCTTGTCAAATGGCACCATGCTGGCCACTCGCGCGCGTCGACCGCGCGCGCTTGCCGAACAAAACCTTCATCACCGACGCGAGGACACCATTTTGTCATCGGCGCGATCAGCATCGGCGCCGTCATGCCTATGCCGTCGTCGCTGTCATCATCGTCGCCAGCATTGCTTCTATCATCGTCGTGCCTTCCCTTTGTCGATGTCGCCATGATTACCCCCCCCGCCCGAGTCACCGACTCGCACTGAGGTGCCCGCGCGTCAGCGCGGCCTGCGAGACGCGCGAGGAAATTCCCAACGGTCCCCGCCGCCGCGGCCGCGTCGGTCGCGCCAGGCTCGGAGGCCGCTCTGCGCGCGAGCTTGCGCGCGTTTGCGCGGCCGCAGCGTCGCACCAACCAGCGCTAACCAGCCATCGCAATCGCCGCCGCGTGGGTTTTGAAAACTCCCGCGTTGGTAGGTGGATGGGATGATTGCGCGAGAATGAAAGGTGGTCACGCGCGAGGGAAATACATTCAATAGCGCCACACATATGGCACCGCGTGTACTTCACACGCCATAAATAGCACAGCATATACTGCACATTATGGAGTGCACCGCGAATACTCCGCACACCAAAGAGTACACAACATGGAACCGTTGCACACCATAATTCGCACGACGTAGATTGCACCAATCGGTCGCACCGCATATAGTGCACCACTTGGGCGGCACCACATAAATGACCCCACATAGACAGCACTGACTATGTTGCTAGAAACAGACTCTTTGGGGTCCACGCGCATACACACATGCATGTATGTATTTCGCTGACACAAGCTTGGAGTGGGCACATTCGGGGGCTGCGTCGTTTTCATTATCATCCGCACCCTCCTCATGCCGCGGACTTTCCACCCTCATTTTGTACCCATGATGATGGGGAGTGCCCCCGACTGCCCTCCATCCATCCTGTTTTCCGCTCCTCCTTCATTTCGTTTTCCGCTATTCTTTCTTTTTTTTATTCGAAGAATTGTATCTTTCTCTCCTTCCGTCTTCCTTCCCTTCTTTCCCCCTTTCGCCCCATGCATCTTTCCGTCGTTTCATCGCCGTCCTGCTCAGTGGAGTTTGTCCCGTTTCCCTCCCTATTCCAATCCTCGACCTCTCCTTTTCGTGAGTTCTTTCGCACGTGTGATCATTTACCACTATCAATTGTAGCACATGTTCTTGCTCCGGGGTGCGTTCATGACTGCATGTGCATGTGGCTAGCTGCGTGAACGGTATTGGATGCATTTGCGCCCTTACGGTTTATTCTTGCGTGTGCCCGCCCGTGCGTTTGCTTAATGTGTCCGTAGGTAGATGCGAGTGTATTTCGGGGGGGGGGCATGTCGGTTGCAACTTGAATGGTGCTTGTGGGTGCGCGGTTTGGCTAGTTTTTGGGCGGTGTGGGACAGCGACGCAGCGAGTGAACATGTGCTCGTTTGTGCGTCGGAGGAGACCTGTTGGTTGCATTTTGAATTTCCCCAATCAGTGCTTGCACTGAAGGGGTCTCTTGCGGAAAATTGAAAGATTTGGGAAAAAGTTTCCCGCCGATCTTGGTGGCCGGCTGGGTTCCTGGGTTCCCGGTTCTGGGTTCCTGGGTTCCTGGTCAGTGGTTCCGGGCCGGCTTCGGTGGGTTCCGGGTTCCCGAGTTCCCAGTCGATCTCTTTATCGATCTCTTTATCGATCCCGTTTCAAACCATCCGCTGATTGGTCGGCACGAACGACATGGGTACGGAGAGAATGGGTAGAATGCCCAACAGCAATACCTACTCATTTTGAACAGGAGTCGCTGTCCGCGCCGCCGTGGCCTGTGTCCATCCGAGACAGAAGGCCGCCTGCCCAACAGCGGCCGCTGTTGGTTTGGGACGACATTTGCTGTTGGGCATTGTACCCATCTTTTCCGCACCCATTTCGGGCGTTCAAAATTGGCCCTCTCTGGTGTAATGGTGTACAGTGCCGTTTTTCATACATGCTCCGCGTGCGTGCGGATCATGTATTAAAACATGCAGGGATTTAGTATTAAAAACAACGATGAGTTCATGCATACATTCATTCATAAATTAATCATTTTTCGTTAAAAAACATCTTCTGTTAGTCCCATGTATTAAAAACTGCCCTGTAATCTGTTTGTGCGAGAAGGCGGGCACCGCGCGCAGGCGCCGCCAGAGGCATATTCGACGGCCACGCCGGCCCGCCCGCGTGCCGTGGGGAGCCCCGCCGTCGCGGCCGCGGCTCGCGCAGCTGGCGGCGCCCAGGCCCAGACTCCGTGCGGCGCCTCCTCCTCCTCCTTCCCCTCCTCCTCCCCCTCCTCCTCCTCCTCCTCCTCCTCGTCGTCCTCCTCCTCCTCCTCCTCCTCTTCCTCTCCTCCTCCTCCTCCCCCTCCTCCCTCCTCCTTCCTCCTCCTCCTCCTCCTCCTCCTCCTCTCCTCCTCCTCCTCCTCCTCCTCCTCCTCCTCCTCCTCCCCCCCACCCCAGAGGCCCAAGGCGCGCCCTTTGCCGCCCTCGCTGGCTTGGAGAGGGCGGCGCGCGTCGCGTGCGAGCCGCCGAAGGCCCGCGGAGCTCGGGTCGCGGGGGGCGCCCGCCGCGGGCCGGCGCTGCCTCGAGCATCCATGTGGGCGACTTACCAGCCTCGAACGTATCCCTATCCCTAAGATTGACACGCCAAAACTCGATGACAATCTTAGGGATTCGCCCTCAAAAAATAAGGGAACCCCTGAGATTGGCATCGTGATGAGGAGGTGCCCAGCATAGGGATAGGGATATGTCCCAGGCTGGTCAGCGACGGCCAGCAGAAGTGGGTCGTATGCGCGAGTCGGCACCACGGCGACCCGGCACGGCGGCCTCCGCGGGCGCCGGCGCGGCACGCCACGCTGGAGGCCAGGGCGCTCACGCGCGACCTTGCGCGGGCGACCGGCCGGTCGTGGTGGGGCTTGCCGCTGCGAGCGTCGGGGCGGAGGCACAGCAGGCGGTCTCGCTCCTCGTCGCGGTCGGGTGCTGGGGTCCCGAGGGCCTCGTGGCCCGTTGGGGTGGCCAGGGCTGTGCCTGGCCGCCTTCGGGGCGCTGGCCCGCGGTGCCCGCCGCGAGGCCCCGGCCGCGGACGGCCCGGCCTCTCCGCCCTCCACAGCCCGAGCAGGAGGTCAGCTGCAGAATCGATTGGCCCCGCAACGGAAGATTCCGTCGGAGCTAGGAACATGCGCAGAGTGTTCGTGGATCTAGGCGCAGTCTACGTCTTGTCGGTAGATTCGACGGGAATCCGGATTCTGGGGTGAATCAATTGTGTAATCGATGCCATCCTCCCGGCGCCTGAGCAGACGCGCAAGGTCCAGGGCCGCAAGGTGCGCGAGGCCCTCGCGGACGCGAGACGCTCCAGAACGGGGCCTCGTCTTCGAGGGATCGAGAAAGTTTGTATCTCCTCCTCGGCGGAAGGCCTGCGGCGGGCGGCGGAGGTAAAAATCGGGGTCGGCTCCGCCAGAGGAGGGCTGCGGAAGGCCACGGGAGGCCGCCGGAAGTGGAACATGCGCCCCCAGGAGACGACAGTATGTTTGAGCTCCGGGCTGTCGGAACCCATCATGCCTTGAGTGGCCAGCGCTGGCTCGTCGATCGCGATCGCAGCGGCTTTGCGGCCGGCTGGTGCTGAGGACCTCGTCCAAGCCTGGGCAGCCGGCCTCCGATCCGCTCCGGGCCGACAGCGTTATCGCCAAGCGAGGCCTGGCAAGGCAGCGCCTGGTCGACGCTGTCAATGCCGTCCTCGCGCCCGCTGCTGAGGTTGAGTGGTGTCTTTGACCACATTGCTCTTGCCGATGATCCAACGATGATCCTTCCTCCCCTTTTCGGCCGCGAGCCTGGGGGGGTGAAGGAGAAGGTGCGAGCTGAGAAGACCAGATGCCTTCCGAGAAGCTTTTCAGAGCCTTCCCCGAAGACGCGGCGAACCTCTCAGAAGGCCGGAGGGCCTCTGAGGAGCCCTGCCGCCTTCTGAGAAGGCCTCCTGGCCTCCTCCTCCTCACTCCCCCCCCCAGGGGGCCACATGTGAACCCGACCCCTACCCCCCACGATTTCTGAGGGGGAGGGTGGGGTTCCCTTCGCTCGGGAGCTCCCGAACGAAGTGAACCACACCCTTCCCCATCAGAAATCGTGGGGGGTAGGGGTAGGGCTCGCGTGTGGCCCCCTGCCCCCCTCGCTCGTCGCCGCTCTCTCCCGCCAGGTCCCAGACCCTGGAGACGGCCATGACCCCGGTTGGCAGCGCCACCTGCGGCTCGTTGCACGTGGACGCCGGGGGGATGCAGATTGCCGCCGTCGTCGTCTTCGCCTTCGCCGTCGTCGCCTCTGCTGTTGCCGTTGCCGTTGCTGTCGCCGTCGCCGTCGTCGTTATCGTCGCCCTCGTCGTCGTTGTCGTCGTCCTCGTCGCGGTCGTCGTAAGAGGGGCACCCGCCATAGCCCCAGCCTGCGTACAACAACTTCTTAGCACCGTGCAGCTCTCCTCCCTCCTCCCTCCCCCTCCTCCCTCCTCCCTCGTCTCTTCTCCTTCCCTCGCTCGTTCCTCCCTCCCCCTGGGATGATGAGACAGAGCGTAGACTGGACAGCACGGACCAATCTTTTTCCCGGTAAAGGGCTCAAGGGCTCCAATTCAGGGTTCTCTCTCGGTGGGCGGCCTTTGGCTCTAGACTGGATGGGGTGTCGAGCAGGTGGCGTCGGATTCCTTGTGTGTGAAGATGCATGGGCAGAGGGGGTCGTGTCAGCTTGAGATTAATAAAGGATGCCATCCCCCCTCCCGCCAAGGCTGATCAACGGACCCCGCGGGGCGCGCCACATGTTTATGTTTATCAGAGTGAGGGGGCTGAACCGAACGCTCATTCACTGTCCCTGGGTGCGTGGCTGAAGTGGAATTCCGCGATGCGGATTCTTCTTGATGTTGTTGTTGCTGCTGCTGTTGCTGTTGTTTGTTGTTTGTTGTTTGTTGTCGTCGCCCCACCCGCGACCCACCCGCGACCCACCGCGACCCACCCGCGACCCACCCGCGACCCATCCCGCGACCCACCCGCGACCCACCCCGCGACCCACCCGCGACCCACCCGCGACCCACCCGCGACCCACCCAGCGACCCGCCCGAGACCCACCCCGAGACCCCCCCGGCGACCCACCCGCGACACACCGGCGACCCACCCGCGACCCACCCGCGACCCACCCCGTGACCCACCCGCGACCCACCCCGCGACCCACCCAAAATTTTCGGCGCCTGCGGCGGGCTTATTGTACATTCGTTCCAAGTGGAGAACCTGCGACCCCTGCGACCCACCCGCAACCCAAACCGCGTTCAGTGTACAAGTCAAAATTTTCGGCGCCTGCGGCGGGCTGTTTTTGAATTCCTTCAATGTGGAGGTGGAGAGCCCTTGATCCACTCGCGACCCAAACTACGTTCACTGAACAAGCCAAAGCTTCGGCGCTTGCGGCGGGTTTCTTTTGCATTCGTTCCAGGTGGAGAACCTGCGAGCCAAACCGCGTTCAGTGTACAAATCTAAATTTTCGGCGCCTGCGGCGGGCTGTTTTTGAATTCCTTCCAGGTAGAGGTGGAGAGCCTGCGACCCACCCGCGACCCAAACTACGTTCACTGAACAAGCCAAACATTCGGCGCCTGCGGCGGGTGTTTTTGCATTCGTTCCGGGTGGCCCACCAGCGACCCCCCCCCGCGCTGAACTTGTCAGAGCACGACGACGACGATGAGGACGAGGACGCGGACGAGGAAGAGGAGGAGGAGGAGGAGGAGGAGCAGGATCAGGAGGAGGAGGAGGAGGAGGGCGCCATCGACAGGGAAGGTGAGGGCCACGAGGTCCGCCAGCTCGACGCCCGCGTCGCCCGCGCCCGCCCCCTAACTCTTATCCGCAATTGTGGGGTGCTACGTAATCACGCGCGCCAGGTCGTCGCGGGCGCCGCCGAGGGATTGTGTACCCCACTGCACGGTAGCATCAAAACGATTGTTTTTTCGTGTAGGGATGGCATACATCCGAGGCGAAGTATTACCCCCTCTATCAGGCTGATTACTGACGTGCCACAGTCGTCGTCGTCGCCATCACCGTCGTCGTCGCGTCGTCGTTCGTCATCGTCGTCGGTCGTCCGTCATCGGTCGTCGTCGTCGTCGTTGTTGTCGCCGTCGTCGACTACGGCGGGCCGTCGTCGTCGTCGTCGTCGTCGTCGTCGTTGCGTCGTCGTCGTCGTCGTCATCGTCGTCGTCGTTGTCGTGGTCGTCGTTGTCGTCGTTGTCGTCGTCATCGTCGTCGTCGTCGTCTCCATTGTCGTCGTCGTCGACTTCGCGTCGTCGCCAGCGTCGTCGTCGTCGTCGTGGTCGTCGTTGTCGTCGTTGTCGCGGTCATCGTCGTCGTCGTCGCCATTGTCGTCGCCGTTGTCGCCGCCGTCGCCGTCGCCATCGCCGTCTTCTTCTTCTTCGTCGTCGTCTTCGTCGCCAGCGTTGTCGTCGTCGTCGCCGTCGCCGTCGGCGTCGTGAGACATATTGCACTGGAGGGAGGGGGAAGGGTGGAGAAGGAAAATTGGGAACACTTGCTGCCCGCCTCTGCCGCTCCTCCACCCTCATTTCTTGTCGGCTTGTAGCTACGCCAGCACCGCCCGCCAGCGGAGGCGCCTCTTCCTCCCGCCTCCTTTTTTTTCTGTTGTTTTTGGCCATTAGGGCCATTAGGGGCCAAAGCCCCGCTGCAGCAGGGGCGCTGCTGCCCCCCATCCGCGGAAGCGGCGCCGCTTGCGTCGCGCCTCTCGCCCTGCAGCTGTCGGCCGGGTGTCGGCGTGAATCGCCGGCGCCGCTGTGGTGTTCTTCCAATTGGCAGGCGTGCCCCGCGTTTCGCCTGAGCAGGGAAACCATTTACCGAACACAAGCTGCCATTATCAAACATGCGTCTGGCGCTTGCGCGTTCGGGATGTTCCGTTACACGAATACATGGGAAATCTGAAAAAACGTGTTTTTGTATTTTGTAAACACAAACAGAAGTATGCAGGCGAGTATCCAACATGTGGTTGGCGCATGCTGCGCGCGCTGGGCACGTTCGCGAAGCGGGGTGTCCAACGTGTGTTTGGCGCGTACGAATGTCGTACGTTTTTCTGTTTTGCTTCCTTTTTGTTGTTGTGTTTTTTGTTTTCACGCGTGTGGGTGCCGAAAGGGTATCCATCGCGTGGTCGGCGAATTCTGCGAACGTAGCTATGTGCGTGGACAAAGACGGGTCTTCGTGTCGCTGCCAACAGAGACAAGCCAAACGGAAGTTGCAAGCTTCATGAAAGAATTGGCACGGCTACGGGCTGCCGCAGCCGAGGCTAAACAAGTGAGGGTCAGGGGTTTGATGCATCTCGGCGTCGCCATGGCATGCTAACGCTGCTTCGCCCCCTCCCCCTCCAAGACCGACGCGCGTGCCGGGAAAATGTATGGTATCAGAGACGTGGCGGGCGTTTTCTGGCCATGCCGCTCGGGACGCGATATATTACAGTCTGGGTGTGTTATATGTTCGGGTCGGACAGGCGCTTCCGAGGAGGGCGCGTAGTACTGGCATGTTTCCCTGCGTCCCAACATCCGCGCAGCTATCTTCGCGTAGCGATCCGCCAGAAATGTCGAGCTTGCGCCCGCCGCCGTTCCCCCAGGCCCAGGGCCTCGAGGTGGGAGCAGGGGGGGGAGGCACGACCGAGGAATGACGATGGAACAGGAGAGGAGAAGCAGGATGCTGGAGAAGGCAGGAAAAAGGAGGAGGAGGAGGAGGAGGAGGAGGAGGAGGAGGAGGAGGAGGAGGAGGAGGAGGAGGAGGAGGAGGAGGAGGAAGGGGGCGGAAGGAGGAGGACGAGGAGGGAGGGGGGATGGATGGATACACGAGGGGAGGGAGGAGGAAAAGGATGAAACGCAGCACAACGTAGACCATGACTTGCTGTCACAGCATTGCGCAACAAGCGCATGTGATACATGCCGAAGTCGAGTTTTTGATTTGCGCTGCTCCTCTGATTGTATTGTCGGCTGCGTGGCGATTCGACCCATGACCGTGTGCAACGTCCAGTCTGATGCTTTCAGCGTCGGCTTAATTTTGCTCGTCCCTCCCCTTCCTCCTTCCTGTCGCTGGGGATTTCTCGCCCTCCAACCAAAGAGTTCTCTCCAGTACAAGTGTAGCTTAGAAAAGAAAGGGAACTCGATGATACATGCACACCAGGGCGGCTAGTCGGACGCACCCCTATCGAGGATGGACGCCTCTCATCGCGTATTCTGAGTTGTGTTCAAGTGGGTGTCCGGTCGGATCCCCACAAAGTCGGGGATTGGGGTCGCCATATCCCAGTTACCCCTCCAGAACTATTCAAGATGAGTGCTCCCTTTCTCCCCCGAAGATGGCCGGGGAGTCGACTGTCCCTCCCGTGTATGGTTTCTTCCATGCAGGCTTTCATTCTCTGGTATGTACCATTTTTCCCAACCATCCTGTGGTGCTGGGTCCTCGTTTCGAAGGGAGAGCGCTGGGCGTTCCTCCTTCTCCTCCACCTTCCCCCAACTCCCACCTTTGCCTATGCCCTCTGCATGTCCACCATGTCAGCGCACCCAGTCCAACGCTCCGTGGCCCTATAGGGAGCTCCGCCGAAGGCCCCAGTGGCTGTGACCACATGCGTCCCGCGCCATCCAGTACAGCGCTTCGTTGCCCCGAGCTCCACCGAAAGCTCCAGTGGCTGTGACCACATGCGTCCCGCGCCACCCAGTACGGCGCTTCTTGTCCCAATCGGGATCTCTACCGAAGGCCCCAGCGGATGTGACCACATGCGCCCCGCACCACCCAGTACGGCGTTTCGTGGCCCCATAGGGAGCTCCACCGAAGGCCCCAGTGGCTGTGACCACATGCGTCCCGCGACACCCAGAACGGCGCTTCGGGGCCCCATGGGGAGCTTCACCGAAGGTCCCAGTGGCTGTGACCACATGCGTCCCGCGCTACCCATCACGGCGCTTCGGGGCCACATACAGAGCTCCACCGAAAGCCGCAGGGACTGTGTCCACATGCGTCCTGCGCCACCCAGTAGTTCGTTTCGTGGCCCCATATGGAGCTCCACCAAAGGCTCCAGTGGTTGTGACCACATGCGTCCCGCGCCACACAGAGCGGTGCTTCTTGGCCCCATCGGGAGCTCCACCGAAGGCCTCAGTGGCTGTGACCACACGCGCCCCACGCCACCCAGTACGGGGTTGGTGCCCCACAGGAAGCTCCACCGAATACTCCAGTGGTTGTAACTACATGCGTCCCGCGCCACCCAGTACGGCTTGTCCTGGCCCCATACACTGCAGGGCCTCCACCAAAGGCCCTATTGCGTCCTACGCGTTCCCCAAGGCCAAAGAGGCGATCCGATAACAGTATGGAGGTATATTATTCGCCCATGCAGACTTCTGGTTCAACTGGGGGCCCTGCTTCTGTGTCTCACTGTCCTATCATCCGCGAGGTAAAGGGGGCTGATGAAGAGATCTTTCAGTGGCTGTGACCACATGCGTACGCGCTACCCAGTACAACGTTTGGCACCATAGGGGGCTCCACCGAAGGCTCCAGTGGTTGTGATCACATGCGTCCCCCCACGCTCATTTCGGCACACCCCTCACGCGTATCGTGGCCCCTCACGGAGCTCCACCAAAGGCTCCAGGGCCGACGTTCGCATGCGCCCCCCCGCCCATTTCGGCACACCCCTCATGCGTTTCGTGGCCCCATGAGGAGAGCGCCACCGAAGGCCCCAGTGGTGACGTTCGCATGGCGGCCCCGCTCCAGTTCGGCACACCCCTCACACGTTCCGAAGCCCCATGAGGAGAGCGCCACCGAAGGCCCCAATGGCTGTGCCCGCATGCGTCCCCGCCCCATTTCGGCACACCCTCGATTCGCTTCGTGGCCCCATGAGGAGAGCGCCACCGAAGGCCCCAATGGCTGCGCCCGCATGCGTCCCCGCCCCATTTCGGCACACCCTTGACTCGCTTCGTGGCCCCATGGGGAGACACAGCGGCGATACTCTCGCGGCTGCACATGATTGGGCCCTCGCCAGGGTCATTGTTCAATCGGCCTCAGTTTAGGATCGGCACTTTGCTCCCATAGTTCAGAGTGGCGCTCTCGCCCACGCGCGGGCTATTTTCCAGGAGGGGAAAACACACGCAGACACAATGAATCGTCGATTCCCCAGAACATATGGGAAACTATGGGAAGTGGGGGGGGAGACAACAACCCAGAACAGATGGGAACATATGGGGAATCCGGTTGTTTGTGTCTATTTAGTTGTGTGTCCCAGGGCCCCTTCGAGTGCCTCGACATCGCCGTCGCCCCGCTCCCGCACCCCACCCCCGCCCTCCCGTGGCCACCCTCTGGGTCCCCCCGATGCTCAGCTTCTTGCTCCTGCCGCTGCTGCTGCTGCTCTCCGTTCTCCTGCTGCCTCAGCCTACTGCTCCTCCTCCTCCTCCTGCTCCTCCTCCTCCTGCTCATCCTCGTGCACACACACAGTGGGGCCACGCATCAAGAAGCCATATGCTTTTCGTCAGGGCATCCTGGGTTTCTTCGCTCCTCGCGCTGCGTGGCGACTTCCTGCAGCCGTGGAAGGAGCTGCTGCGTTCAGGGTGCTCCGGGTTTCCCTTCAGGTGCACCTCGCGCACGGGTTCTCAGGGCCGCTGGTGGGTGTGGGAAACAGGCAGCACAGTGGGACGGTACTGGTTGGACGGGTAGGATTGCGTCGGGCATGTCCCTCTACAGGAGGAGTATTCGAAAAGAGTCAATTACTCCGACGGAAAGACCCCGAATGAAAATCCTTCCGGCTAATCTGGAAATAACCTTCACTGTCGTCCGCGCGATTAGTGAAGTGCCCTTGTTGTCTTCTCTGCGTCGTTCTCATTCTCGCCCTGGCGCAGGACTCTCCACCCGCTCCCCGCATTGCCCTTGCCTCGCCCTCCTGCTGTTTGTTTCGTCACCCACCACCTTCTCTCTTGTCTATTGCGAGAGCGCGCGCGTCGATTTTCCTTGACGCCGTCGCCGCCTCGGCCAGCGCGGGCGCATTCCCGAATGGCCGCGTCGCGCGGCCGTTGGGACAACCCCGCGGACCATGCCATTTGGGGCAACCGCGCGAGCCGCTGGGGCGCTGGAGCAACCCGTTGGGACAACCCCGCAGGCACCGAGCTGGTCACGGCCGCGCCCAGGCGGTTACCACCCCTGGGCCGGGTGCAAGGGATTCCCCTTGCGCTCGGCCGACGTCGTCGTCCTCACCTCCTGTTCCTTCTCTTCCTCCTCACCGATGGGTCGGGCGAATCGCTTTTTGAAGGGCGCAAAGGGAGGGGTCTCCCGCTTGAGAGTTCCTCACAATTCACTCGCAGACGAGGCTCCCGCCTGATACTTCCTCCATATTCAGGCTCGAGGAACCCAGAAGTCAGTTTCAGGATTCCGATGACCCGCTCGGATTACAAACATGAGGTGCGGGCCCCATAGGGAGGGAATTCCCGCCTGAGACTTCCTCAGAAACATGATCTGCGGGCCCCATCAGGAGGGGGCTCCCGTCTGAGATTTCCTTGCAGTTCGCGCAAAGACGAAACTCCCGCCTGATACTTCCCCCGTATTCAAGTTTCAGGAGCTTCAAAAAACGACAGTTACGCGGATGAGGATGACCTGCTCGGATTGCCAACGTGAAGTGCGGGCCCCATAGGAAGGGGCTCCCGCCTGAGACTTCCTCACACTTCATTCACAGACGAGGCTCCCGCCTGATACTTCGTTTATATTTGGGCCTGAGGAGCCCCAAAGTCACGACAATTGCAGGCTTCCCATGACCCGTTCGGAGTGCGAACGTGAAGTGCAGGCCCCATAGGGAGGGAACTCCCGCTTGAGATTCCTTCAGCGATTCGCTCATACACGAGGCTCCCGCCAGATATCCCCCCTATATTCAGGCTTGAAGAACCACAATGTGACGACAGTTACATGTTTCCAGTGGTCCGCTCGGATTACCAGAGTGAAGTGCGGGCCTCATAGGGAGGGGGATCCCGCCTGAGGCTTCATCACAATTCAGTCACAGACGGGGCTCCCGCCTGATACTTCTTCCATATTCAGGCCAGAGGCGCCCAAAAATGATGACAGTCAGAAGTTTCCGATGACCCGCTCGGATTACCAACGTGCCGCTTAGGGAAGGGGCTCCAGCCTGAGACTTCCTCACAATTCACTTACAGACGAGGCTCCCGCCTTCGTCCATACTCAGGCCCGAGACGCTTAAAAGTGACGACAGTTAGAAGTTTCCGATGACCCGTTCGGATTGCCAACATGAAGTGCGGGCCCCATCCCGCCTGAGACTTCCTCACATGCCATTCGCAGACGAGGCTCATGATGGTGATGATTGGTGATGATGAGGAGGAAGAGGATGTGGTTGTGGTGGTGTGTTCCTGCGCAGGGTGCCCAGAGAAAATGATGCTGAGTGAGTGATGAGAGAGAGAGAGAGAGAGAGAGAGAGAGAGAGAGAGAGAGAGAAAATTCTTTACGCTTCGCGCATCCCCACCAGCCCATCTCACAGCAGCAACTCTCGCGAAGCATGCCGACAGTCGTGTTTTTCAGGCGTGTGTCCGCTTGGCCCCGCATTGTGTGTGAGTCGTTCGGGCTCCTCGTGGTGTGAGTCGTTCGGGCCCCTCGTCCTGGTGTGCGTCGTTCGGGCCCCTCCTGGTGTGAGAGTCGTTCGGGCTCCCTCGTGGTGTGAGTCGTTCGGGCCCCTCGTCCTGGTGTGAGTCGTTCGGGTGCTTCCTTGCGTGTCAGTCTTTCGGGCTCCTCGTGGTGTGAGTCGTTCGGGCCGCTCGTCCTGGTGTGAATCGCTCGGGCCCCTCCTTGTGTGTGAGTCGTTGGGCTCCTCGTGGTGCGAGTCGTTGGGGCCCCTCGTCCTTCCCTGTATGAGTCCTTCGGGCCCTTCATTGTGTGTGACTCGTTCGGGCTACTCGTGGTGTGAGTCGTTCGGGCCCCTCGTCCCGGTGTGCGTCGTTCGGGCCCCTCCTTGTGTGAGAGTCGTTCGGGCTCCTCGTAGTGTGCGTCGTTCGGGCCCCTCGTCCTGGTGTGAGTCCTTTGGGTGCTTCCTTGCGTGTGAGTCGTTCGGGGTCCTCGTGGTGTGAGACGTTCGGGCCGCTCGTCCTGGTATGAGTCGTTCGGGCGCCTCCTTGTGGTGTGAGTCGTTCGAGCTCTTCGTGGTGTGAGTTGCTCGGAGCTCTCGTCCTGGTGTGAGTCGTTCGGGTTCCTCGTGGGGCCTCTTGGGGGCCTCTTGGAGCCTCTTGGGGCCTGTTGGGGGCCTCTTGGCGGCCTCTTGGGGGCCTCTTGGCGGCCTCTGGGGGCCTCTTGGGGCCTCTTGGGGGCCTCTGTGGAGCCTCTGGGGGCCTGTTGGGGGCCTCAGGGGAGCCTCTTGGGGGCCTCCTGGGGGCCTCTTGGAGCCTCTTGGGGCCTCTTGGGGGCCTCTTGGGGGCCTCTGGGGAGCCTCCTGGGGGCTTCTTGGAGCCATCTGGGGACCTGTTGCGACCTTCTCAGAAGCGCAAATGAGCGCTGCCCCCTGAAAGAAACAAAATGACGCCAAAACCGTCGTAAAATCAATGATTTTGCTGTGAAGAAAGAGGATCGCTGGCCCCTCAGAAGGCCAAAATGGGGCCGAAACCGTCGTACAGTCAATGTTTTTGATTTCAAAGACGAGGAGGGGGGCCAAACGGTGCCCCCCCCGTCGGGGCCAGAATCCTCGTGAGGGTCGTCGTTTTTTAGCCCTCCCAGGAGTCGAAAAAGACCCCTCCAACGACCCGCGGGGCCCCCTCTCCAGGCCCAGGGGGAGGGGGTAGGGGGAGGGGTAAACCCCTCCCCGAAGGGGAAGAAGGGGGGTTGGGGGGTTGAAAACAGAGAGAGCTCCCTAAACCACTCACGCCCAAAGGGCTGGTGGGACTTTTGTGTCTGTGCTGTGCAGAAAGAGAGAGAGAGAGAGAGAGAGAGAGAGAGAGAGAATCTGTGATGTGCGAGTGAGTATGCTGATGATGATGATGATGGTGATGATGATGCTGCTGATGATGATGATGATGATGATGATGATGATGATGATGATGATGATGATGATGATGGTGATGATGATGATGATGATGATGATGATGATGATGATGATGATGATGATGATGATGATGATGCTGATGATGATGATGATGATCTGATGATTGATGATGAATGATGCTGATGATGATGATGATGATGCTGCTGATGCTGATGATGATGATGATGATGATTGATGATGGATGATGGATGATGGTGATGGTGATGATGATGATATGATGATGATGATGATGATGATGATGATGATGATGATGATGATGATGATGATGATGATGATGATGATGATGATGATGACGATGATGATGATGATGATGATGAATGATGATGATGATGATGATGCTGATGATGATGATGATGATGAATGATAATGATGATGATGATGATGATGACGATGAGATGATGATGATGATGATGATGATGATGATGATGATGATGATGATGATGATGATGATGATGATGATGATGATGATGATGATGATGATGATGATGATGATGATGATGATGATGATGATGATGATGATGATGATGATGATGATGATGATGATGATGATGATGATGATGATGATGATGATGCTGATGCTGATGATGATGATGATGATGATGATGATGATGATGATGATGGCGGTGGTGCTGATGCTGATGATGATGATGATGATGATGATGGTTGATGGCCGATGGTGGTGGTGAGCGATGGTGAGTGATTGAGTATGATGATGATGGCGGTGGTGATGATGATGACCGATGGTGATGATGACCGATGACGGGGTGACTCCCTGAGTGAGGCGGAGAGTGGGAGGGAGGTGCTCCTGCGCGGAGGGTGTCCAGAGAAGACAAGAACCGCACTTTGGATGTGGGGAAACAGTACGGAGGCGATGTCTCTACTACTTTTGGGGGAGATGCCCGAGCTCACCTTCTAGACGACTACCCGTTACAGAAGCACAGGCTTTTGACGGCCGCCGCAGCGGTGCCCGCGCCGCCATCGAGAGGCGCCCTGCTGGCGCTCTCTTTCTCGGGCCCTGCCGTGGGGCCGCCCCCTCGACCCAGGCTCTTGGCACCGCTCGGACATGTGCATGTTTCCTTCGGCGAGGACCATCGGGGAGCATCCTTGATCACTTGGCGAAACAAACACGCACGAAACCAAACACAACACAGGGAATGGACGTCCGAGCGATGGCGAGCGGCTTGGCTGCAGGACGCGATCCTGGCACGGCGGGGGCCTCGGTCACAGGGAAGCCGCTGCCTGCGGTGGCGCTTTGGCGCCGCTGCAGGCCGAGGGTGCCACGGGCCGCGGCTCTCGCCCCCGTCCGTTTCTCATGGGAGGTGAGGCCCCTGCTCCTCCCGAGTGCAGCCGAGCTGCACACGTCCTCTCGGCTAGCTTTCGGCGT
>CAUYUJ010021521.1:0-15000 GCA_963575745.1 Prorocentrum cordatum | reverse complement strand
CGCGCAGCCTGTGTGTAGCAGTACGTGTGGTGCAGTCTGCGTGGTGCGAAGGATACGCGGTGCAGTCTCTGTGGTGCAGTCTATGTGGTGCGACCCACGTTGGACAATCTACGTTGTGCAATCTATGTTGTGCGGCCTATGTTGTGTAACATGCGGTGCGTCCTATGTGGTGCAATCCACCAACGCTCAACTTGAAGTTGTCCACTCCCCTGCTCGCGCAAACATCCCGCCCACCCACCCGCAAGTTGGTTTGCAAACCCCATGCGGTGGCGATTGCGATGAGTGTTTGGTGCTGGCTTGTGCATCTCTGCGGCCGCGCTAGCCCGCGCATGCTCGCGCGAGCAGCCGCCAGCTAGCTTGGCGCCACCGACGCGGCCGCGGGGGCGCTGACCGCTCGGCACACCCCAGCGGGCACTCCAGTGCGAGTCGGCGCCTTGGGCGGGCGCGGTGTCATGGCGTCGACGACAACGGTAGACACGATGATGATAGTGGCGATGCTTGTGACGGTGCTGACAGCGATGACGTGGCAGCCGGTGACGCCGCCGATGATGATCACGCCGGCGACGATGACGGCGTCTTCGCGTCGGTGATGAAGGTTTTGGACGGAGTTCGAAGTGCGCGCGCGCAAGTGTTTTATGGACTCGGATCGTGCCACCCCAGCACGCGCGCAAGGGCGCTCGAAAGATTTCGACATGCGCGCGCGCGAAGCCCGTCCGGTAGCATTCTATGAACGTGTCTTAAAACCAACGGTTTCCGTAATAATTCGCAAAGAGCGCGCGCAATTTCTTTTTTTGGTTGTGGAAATCAGTCTTGCTAAACCCTGTGCTTTTTATGTTCGTTCGGACACTCGATCTTGAAATCGTTCCGAATCTGGAGGTTTCTGAAGGATTTCGGCATGCGCGTGCGACGACGCGTGCGTGTGCACTTCGCTTCGTTTTTTTTTGGGGGGGGGGGCAAGGGATTCTTGAAGTTTACGACTTTTAATAAACGAGGGCGCGCGCACCGTATTTTTTTGTGCAGAGGATGGTGGTGGTGTGGGGGGGGGGTCGATACCCGTTGGGCTGAGATGCAACGCGTTCGTATTTCGGATGGGCGTTATGTAAATTGCAATACGTAGACGGGGTACCGATAATCCCATAGGGGGGTAGAGTTTGTTTTTTACCCATGAGTTGGCACATCCCATGCTCTTGCAAACATCCCACCTACCCGCCGCAACTTGGTTTGCCAAACCTATGCGGTGTCGATTGCGATGCATGGTTGGCGTTGGCTGGTGCATCTCTGCGGCCGCGCTAGCCCGCGCATGCGCGCGCTGCGGCCAGCTAGCTTAGTGCCACCGACGCGGCCGCAGGGGACGCTGACCGCTGGGCGCATCTCAGCGGCACTTCAGTGCGGGTCGGCGCTTTGGGCGGGCGCGGTATCATGGCGACGCCGACAACGGTAGACACGATGATGATAGTAGCGATGCTTTTGACGATGCTGACAGCGATGACGTGGCAGCCGGTGACGCCGCCGATGATGATCACGCCGACGACGATAACGGCGTCTTCGCGTCGGTGATGAAGGTTTTGAGCGGAGTTCGAAATACGCGCGCGGGAGACGCGCGAGAGTGGCCGGCCCGCATGGTCTTATTTGATTCGGATCGTGCCACCCCAGCACGCGCGCAAGGGCGCTCGAAAGATTTCGACATGCGCGCGCGCGAAGCCCGTCCAGTAACATTCTATGAACATGTCTTAAAACCAACACTTTTCGTATGCATTCGCAAAGAGCGCGCGCGAGTTTGTTTGGGTTGTGGAAATCAGTCTTGCTAAACCCTGTGTTTTTATATGTTCGTTCGGACACTCGATCTTGAAATCGTTCCGAACCCAGAGGTTTCTGAAGGATTTCGGTCTGCGCGTGCGACGACGCGTGCGTGTGCACATGGCTTCGTTTTTTTGTTTGTTTGTTTTTTCCCCACATGCTTCGTGGGGTGTTGGTTTTCTTCCCTGCCGCGCCGCACCCGCGTCTCCTCACACCTCCCCTCCTCTCTCTTTCTTCCTCCCTTCACTCACACACACACACACACACTTCACTCTTCCCCCCTCGTCACAGCACTGCTCAGCTCAGCTCAACTCACCTCAGCACAGCACAGCACAGCTCAGCTCAGCACAGCACAGCACAGCTCGGCTCAGCTCAGCACAGCTCAGCACAGCCCAGCACGGCTCAGCTCAGCACAGCACAGCACAGCTCGTGGCACTTTCTCGACACCACAGGGGGTGCGCAGGGGTTGGTCTCTCAGCTCGGCCGCTATCCACGACACTGGCGCAAAGCCTAGCAGGCGTGGCACTCTCTCGACACCAAAGGGGGTGGGCAGGGGGTGGTCTCTCAGCTCGGCCGCTATCCACGACACTGGCGCAAAGCCTAGCAGGCGTGGCACTTTCTCGACACCACAGGGGGTGCGCAGGGGGTGGTCTCTCACCGCGGTCCCTATCCACGACACTGGCGCAAAGCCTAGCAGGCGTGGCACTCTCTCGACACCAAAGGGGGTGGGCAGGGGGTGGTCTCTCAGCTCGGCCGCTATCCACGACACTGGCGCAAAAGCCTAGCACAGGGGGTGCGCAGGGGGTGGTCTCTCAGCTCGGCCGCTATCCACGACACTGGCGCAAAGGCTAGCAGGCGTGGCACTTTCTCGACACCACAGGGGGTGCGCAGGGGGTGGTCTCTCAGCTCGGCCGCTATCCACGACACTGGCGCAAAGCCTAGCAGGCGTGGCACTTTCTCGACACCACAGGGGGTGCGCAGGGGGTGGTCTCCAGCTGCCGCTATCCAGGGCGCGCTTAGCAGGCGTGGCATTTCTCGACACCAGAGGGGGTGCGCAGGGGGTGGTCCCCTATGCGTGCCAGGGTCGTCCAGGCATAGCAGGCGTGGCATTTTCTCGACACCAGAGGGGGTGCGCAGGGGGTGGTCTCCCTATGCGTGCCAGGGTCGTCCAGGCATAGCAGGCGTGGCATTTTCTCGACACCAGAGGGGGTGCGCAGGGGGTGGTCTCCCTATGCTATGAGTGCCAGGGTCGTCCAGGCATAGCAGGCGTGGCATTTTCTCGACACCGGAGGGGGTGCGCAGGGGGTGGTCTCCCTATGCGTGCCAGGGTCGTCCAGGCATAGCAGGCGTGGCATTTTCTCGACACCAGAGGGGGTGCGCAGGGGGTGGTCTCCCTATGCGTGCCAGGGTCGTCCAGGCATAGCAGGCGTGGCATTTTCTCGACACCAGAGGGGGTGCGCAGGGGGGTGGTCTCCCTATGCGTGCCAGGGTCGTCCAGGCATAGCAGGCGTGGGCGTGCGCATTCCCTTCGTCGACACCAGAGGGGGTGCGCAGGGGGTGGTCTCCCTGTGCGTGCCAGGGTCGTCCAGGCATAGCCTCTAGTGCGGGATTGTGTATGACCTCTCGTATCCAAGTGCCAGGCGACGCCGGATATGACCGTCACAGATGACTCCTCAACCCCTCCTCTCCCCCCACACGTCCTCCCCCTCCTTTCAACGACCACAGGGGGCACCTGAGAGCATGACGGCGGTGGTAGTGGTAGCGCGGTTCGCACAAGACATAAAATCAGTATGTGGGGTTCCTCGGTAGCGTAATTTTTTTTTGCGCCAGGGATTCTTGAAGCTTACGACTTTTGATAAACGAGGGCGCGCGCACCGTATTTTTTGTAGAGGATGGTGGTGGGGGGGTCGATACCGGTTGGGCTGAGATGCAACGCGTTCGTATTTCGGATGGACGATGGGGCAGACTCATATGTAAATTGCAATACGAAATCGGGGTACCGATAATCCCTAGAGGGTATAGTTTGTTTTTACCCATGAGTTGACACATCCCATGCTCTTGCAAACATCCCACCTACCCACCGCAACTTGGTTTGCCAAACCTGTGCGGTGGCGATTGCGATGCATGGTTGGCGTTGGCTGGTGCATCTCTGCGGCCGCGCTAGCCCGCGCATGCGCGCGCTGCGGCCAGCTAGCTTGGTGCCACCGACGCGGCCGCATGGGGCGCTGACCGCTGGGCGCATCTCAGCGGGCATTTCACTGCGAATCGGCGACTTGGGCGGGCGCGGTATCATGGCAACGCCGACTACGGTAGACGCGATGATGATGATAGTGCCGATGCTGGTGACGATATTCGCACCGACGAAAAAGGGGAGGAAGATGAAGAGGAGCAGGAGGAGGGGGAGGAGGAGACGAAGGAGGAGGGGGAGGAGGAAAAGGAGGAGTGAGCAGCCATGATTGTTTATGACGTGAACCCTGAGAGGTGTGGACCCCTTCCTGTGGACTGTTTTTTCTAGCATTGGGGAAAGCGGATCCTGAGGGAACCCGGTCCTGGACCCTGGGGCTTTTGCCCAGCACGAGCTTTTCATCCCGAGTCGTTTTCTGACAATCCTGGGGCCCGACCATTTTCTTATCCACCCAAGGGATAACGCATGTTTCCCGCCCCCCCCCCCCCCCGTCCCCCCCCCTCGTAGCGGTGACGCCTCGGCCCCGATCCAGCGCGCGATCCCGGGCAGCTTAGGGCCTGTTGTGCACGCGGGCGTGCATTGTGGTGCACGCAGACAGTGCTGTGTACACGGGCGTTCTGGCGCACGCATCTGTCGTTGCAGCAGCAGCCGTGGTGTACGCAGGCATAAAGGGTGTACGCAAGCATTGTGGTTTACGCATCACCAGCACCGTGGTGTACACAGGCGCCGTGGTGCACACAATTGCTGTAGTGCGCAAGGTCGCTACGATGTAAGCGTGCGTTGTGGGCTATAGTGGGCCCGCGCATATCTTCGCACTTTTTCCTCCTCCTCCTCCTCCTCCTCCTCCTCCTCCTCCTCCTCCTCCTCCTCCTCCCTATTCATTTTCGTGCGCACAGGCGTTGTGCTTCACATTCGCTGTGGGCTCACACTGTCCAAACATTCCTCGGGCCAGAAGAACCAATAATCACACTCATATCATACTATTGGATATGATACATGCGGCTCCCCAGCAATTACCCGGACTTCGGTTCCGTCGGGACCGTGGAGGTGTACGCAAACTGTGTGGAACACGCAGGCAGTGTGGTGCACGCAGAAAGGGTGCTGAAACAACAGCTATGGTGTCAATCGTAACAGGCGTTGCGGTGCAGACGGTTGATGTGGTGTACATCGGCGTTGCTGTGTGTATAAAAGTGTTATCCTGAAAACAAGTATTTTTGCTCCCAGAGTGGGTGCTGGCTGGAATTTCCTGTTGCTGTTCCTGGTGCGTGTCCTGCTGCGCCTCCTTCTGCTCTTCCTGCGCCGCCTCAGCTGATGCTCGTGCTGCTCCTGCTGCTGCTCCTGCTGCTGCTGCTCCTGTTACTCCTCCTGCTGCCTCTCCTGCTGCTCCTCCTGCTGCCTTTTCTGCTCTTCCTCCTGCTGCTTCTTCTGCTGCGCCTCCTTCGGCGGCGGGCCTGGGGGGAAGAGAGAGGGGCGGACCTTCTCAGAGCTCTGGCCTTCCGAGGAGGGCGCTATGGCGTGCGCAGTTGCGGGCGCCGTGGTGCGCGCAGTTGCCATGGCGGGCACAGTCGTTCTGACGTGCGCAGGCGTTGTGGGCCCAACGTATCCCAGCGTTCCTGGGGCCAGAAAAACAAATAATCACAATCGAGCCATCTATTGATTTTGACACGTTTGGGCCCCATTCCGAAAGACCCATTGTTCTTGCGACCCCATCCTGAAAGACCCCTCTTTGCCCAGGACCAGCCCACCTCGTGCGCGTACTCTGGCGCTCTCGGCGGCTCCCCCGCCCCGGGCGGGGTGCCGCACCCCGCCCGGGCGCTATGCCGCGACCCGCGGGCGTCCCCCCCCGCAACGACCGCTACTGGAACTGCTGCAGAAGCAGGGTCGAGGAGCCAGCCTCCTCCTCCTCCTCCTCCTCCTCCTCCTCCTCCTCCTCCTCGTCTGAGATCCCACGTGGCGTTTCTTTTTAGTCAGCAGCCGCAGGCGAGAGCGCAAACGGCGAGTCGAGTCAGAGCGGGCCGCGCAAAGACGAAGTACCTAAAGCCGGCGGGGCCTCAGGCATCACCACGGCGGGCAGGGCCGGCGGGTGGGGGTGCAGGCTGCGGCATGGCGTTTCAACATGCAGCCTCGTAAAAATTCATGGCCCCAGACATGCGACGCCGGAAGTCCAGGCCCTTTCCCCAGGGCCAGTTTTTCATCCTGAGTCGTTTTTTGACGCTCCCAGGGGCCGGCGAGGGCCCCCAGTGGCCGAAAATACAGAAAACTTGCCGTCCTGATTCTTTGACGACGCGATCACGTCTGGGGCTGGAGCATGGGGCCCCATCTTTTTTCTCCGCCAGCTTTCGAGCCGGGTCGGGCGCGAGTGCTCCTGGGCCCCGGAGCCGAGGCGAGAAATTGCCGGGCTCTGGAGGAAGCGGGGGCGCCAGCGCTTCCAGGGGTGACAGAAAGCGTCCCGTAGCTTATGACGTTCCAACCTGCTGCAACCTCGATCACCACAGAATCTCGAGCACCAGGGCAGCACCGACACCAGAGGGTCTTCGCGTGTCGGGCCCCGAGGGGCGGGGCGGTACTCGTGCGACACCGCTTCGATGCCCTCCTGGGTTCTGAACGCCCGACCTGGGTACGGAAAGAACGGGTACGATGCCCAACAACAAGTCCTGTCCATTTTGAACAGGATTCGCTGTCCACGCCGCCGCGGCCTGTGTCCATTCGAGACAGAAGGCCGCCTGCCCAACATCGGCCGCTGTCGGTTTGGGACAACATTTGTTGTTGGCCACTGTACCCATTCTCTCCGTGCCCATTTCGGGCGTCCAAACGGGTGCTCGAAATGCTTTCTGGGGTGTGGTCTTTTGAAGTGCGACGGGAGCAGCACAGCCCGCAGCGAACCTTCTTCACGAGGCGAGGGGGTCGCCCCGAGGCCGCCGGCGGCCGCCCGACTGGCCGCTCGCGGGCCGCCCGCTGGCGCGGCGAGGCGCGGAGCAGAGGGCCCCACGGCGTGCGGCGTGCGCGTGCGGCGCCGCAGCGGCACGGCGCGCGCGGCGTGCGGCGTGCGGCGTGCGGCGTGCGGCGTGCGGCGTGCAGTCTGCAGTGGAGCGCGCCACGGCGGCCAGGATCTCAGGCGGGGGAGGACGCATGTACTCCTCTGGCTCCACCTGCTCCTCGTGCTCCTCCTCCTCCTGCTCCTCCTCCTCCTCCTGCTCCTGCTCCTCCTGCGCCTGCTCCTCCTCCTCCTCCTCCTCCCCCCTCCTCCTCCTCTCCTCCTCCTCCTCCTCCTCCTCCGCCTCCTCCACCTCCTCCTCCTCCCCCCCCTCCTCGGTCGGTCGCGTGCCGCGCCCGAACGTCCTGGAACTTGCTCGGAGAGGTGGGTTTCGGGGCGCGACGCGCGACCCCCGCCCCCAAATGGTCCCAATAATTATTCCTCCCTCCTCCCATTTCCTCCCTCCTCCTCCTCCTCCCTCCTCCGCTCCTCCCTCCTCCTCCTCTCCTCCCTCCTCCCCTCCTCCCTCCTCCTCCTCCTCCTCCCTCCTCCTCTCCTCCTCCTCCTCCCCTCCTCCTCCTCCTCTCCTCCTCCTCCTCCTCCTCCTGCTCCTCCTCCTGCTCCTCCTGCGGCGGTCGCGTGTCTGCCGCGTGCTGGGACCTCTTTGAATTTAACCTCCGTTACACGGGAGCGCCGCGTGACCCGCAGTCCGCGCTTCCCGGGCCCGCCTCCTTCCGCAGCCGGCCGATGGCCCAGCGCCCGCCCCGGCCCTCCGCCGGCCGCGCGCCGCTGTCCGGCGTCGCTGCGCAGCGGCCGCTGCCTGCGTCCCCCGCCGCCGACGCTGCCTCCCGGCGCCGCGGTCCCGCTGGTGGCGCGCCTCCGCCGCCGGCCGACGCCTCCTGCGCGCTGTCCGGGGCCCGCCCCCGCCAGACGCCGCCGTCCACCCCCCCGCCGCCGTCGCGCGCCGCGCCCCCGCCGCCGGCACGCCGCCGCCCCCGGGCTCCAGCCTCGCCACTCCAGGTGCTCCTGCGCCCCGGGCGCGGGCGCGCGCCGCGCCCCGCGCGCGCCTCAGGCGGGAAGCCCGCCCCGCTCGGCGTCGCGCGCGGCGGCGCAGCGGGGCCGGCTGACGCCGCCGCCGCCGCCTGCCCGCCGCGCGCATCGCCCCCGCGCCCGGCGCAGCCCGCGGACGGCTGCAGCGCGCCCGCCGAGCTCGGGCGCGCCGCGGCGAGCACCCTCGGCGTCCCCGCCGGGCCCAGGGTCCGGAGGAGCCGCCTGGGCGCCTCCTTCCCGGCCGCGCCCGAGCGCTCCCAAGCGCAAAGCCGTCAGGGCGACGGGGCCTGGCACACGGAGCCCCCGCTCCTCCCAGGCAGCAGCGCGGCGCCGTCCCGGGTGGCGCGGCCCGGCCGCGCTGGCCGTGTCCTCCTCCTCCTCCTCCTCCTCCTCCTCGATCCTCCTCCTCCTTCTCCTCCTCCTCCTCTTCCTTGTCCTCTTCCCCTTCCTGTTCCCCCCTCTTCCTCGTCCTCTTCCTCTTCCTCTTCCGCCTCCTCACCACCGAGCGCCCCTGACCATCGGCGCCCCCCCCCCCGCAAGGCGGGGCCGGGACGTCGCCGTGAAGCGGCTGAACGCCCAGCGCACCATGGTGCCCATTTTCGTGCGGGGCTTGGCCGCCTCGTCGTGCAGCGCTCTCTGGCCCGCCCTCATTGAGCTGGGGGGTGGTCTTGAGGGCGGCCAAGAGGGGGTGGGTGGATGATGATAATAATGATGATGATAATGATGATGATGATGATGATGATGAGGATGATGATGATGATGATGATGATGGTGATGGTGATGGTGATGGTGATGCTGATGATGATGATGATGATGGCGGTGATGCTGATGATGATGATGATACCGATGATGACAATGCTGATGTTAATGCCGATGCTGCTGAGGATGATGCTGCTGCTGATGATGCTGATGCTGAGGATGATGATTACGGTGATGATGATGATGCTGATGCTGCTGCTGATGATGATCGCGATGACGATGATGCTGATGCGGTTGAGATGATACTGCTGCTGCTGGTTATGATGATGGTGATGATGGTGATGATGATGATGATGATGATGATGATGATTCTGACGAGGGTGATGATGATTATGTGCGCATGCTGGTTACGATGGTGGTGATGCTGATGCTGATTTTGATGATGATGGTGATGATGATGGTGATGATTATGATGACAATGATGGTGGTGGTTGTGGTGGTGATGATGATCCTTGTGGTGAGGATGAGGATGAAGATGAGGCTGAGCAGAGAGAGGAGGATGAAGATGGGGATGAGGATTTGGATGGGGATGATGATACGGATGAAGATGGGATTGAGGATGAGGATGATGAGGATGACTTTCGGATGATGATGATGATGATGATGATGATGATGATGATGATGATGATGATGATGATGATGATGATGATGATGATGATGATGATAATGATGATGATGATGATGATGGAGAGGAGGAGGAACAGGATGACGGTGTTTGATGATGTTTATCATGCTGCTGATGATGTTGGTGACGATGATGGTGGTGTTGGTTATGATGCTGCTGAAGAGGATGATGATGATGGTGATGATGATGCTGCTGGTGACGATGCTGATTCTGACGATGATGATGAGGCGGAGGATGATGAGGATGATCATGGTGTTGTTGTTGATGTTCATGATGATGCTGATGCTGATTGTGATGATGATGGTGGTGGTCATGATGTTGACGATGATTATGCTGATGCTGCTGCTGCTGATGCTAGTGATGAGTATAATGGTGATGACGATGCTGCTGCTGGTTATGATGCAGATGGTGATAATGAGATTGATGCTTATTGGTTAGGCTGCGGGTGATGTTGGTGGTCATAGCAAGGGGGAGGAGGTCGGTATTGCTTATGTTCATGATGTTGATGATGCTGATGTTGGTGTTGATGATGATGACGATGAGGATGAGGATGGTGATGCTGATGATGAGACGGAGGATGATGAGGATAACGATGATAACGATGATGCTGGTTACGATGATGGTGATGACGATGATGAGGATGATGCTGATGACGATGATGAGGGTGATGGTTATGGGTGATGCTGCCGATGATGCTGGTGTCGATGATTCTAGTGATGAGGAGGAGGACGGTGTTGCTGATGTTGATGGTTTTGATTATTATGCTGACAATGATGGTGATGCTGCTGATGCTGATGCGGATGATGATGATGCTCATGCTGCAGATTCTGATGATGGTGATGAAGAGGAGGAGGAGGAGGAGGAGAAGGGGGAAGAGGAGGATGATTATGATGATAAGTATGATGGTGTTGATGATGTTGACGACGATGCTGATGATGATAGTGATGCTGATGAACCTGATGATGACCATGATGATGATGATGATGATGATGATGATGATGATGATGATGATGATGATGAGGGTGGTTGTCCTGGGGTATGATGATGCTGATGCTGGTGATGCCGATGGCGAGCAGGACAAGGACGGTGTTGCTGATGTTGAACTTGTTGATGGTGATGCTGCTGATGATGATGATGGTGATGATGATGATGCTAATGCGGATGATTATGGTGATGACGAGGGTGACGCTGATGATGATGGTGCTGATGATGTTGATGATGCTCATGATGTTGTTGATGATGATGATGGCGATGCTACTGATGATGTTGATGATGATGATGATGATGATGATGATGATGATGATGATGATTATGATGGTGATGATGAGAGTGACGCTTATTGATTATGGTGCGGATGATGACGGTGGTCATGGTAAGGAGGAGGAGGATGGTATTGCTCATTTTCATGATGTTGATTACGGAAGTGATGATACTGATGCGGCTGCTGCTGATAATGTTGATGATGCTGCTGCTGATGATGTTTGTGATGTTGATGATGATGATGATTATGATGATGATGATGATGATGATGATGATGATGATGCTAATGATGAGGCTGATGATGATACTGATGATGATGATGATGATGATGATCATGATGATGATGACGGTGATGGTGATGGTGATTGTGATGATGATGATGATGATGATGATGATGATGATGATGATGATGATGATGCTTGTGATGATGGTGGTGGTGGTGGTGATGTTTTTAGTGATGCCACCTAGTCCAGAACCCCATTCTGAAATGGATTTCCTCGTCCGTCCTGTGCACATCCCCTCCAGCTACAAGAAACGCGTAGTGGCCGGACCGTTCAGGAAACCATATAGCGAGGGCCTTTTTTTGAACACATTTTTCGGTGTCGCACAGTTTTTTGATCGATGAATCCTACTGCTCAGCGTGGAACTTCCGCTCATACCATTGATCACGCTTCAAGTAAGAGCCCCATTTTGAACAGGGGCCTCCTCCTCCTCCTCCTCCTCCTCCTCCTCCCTCCTCCTCGCTCCTCCCTCCTTCCTCCTCCCTCCTCCCCTCTCCCTCCTCCCTCCTCCCTCCTTCGCCTCCCTCCCCTTCCTCCTCCTCCTCCTCCTCCCTCCTCCCCCTTCCGTCGCCGCCAGTGTTGTGCCGCCCTTCCCGCCGCCGCCGGCGGCGGCAGGCCGCCAGCAATGGAGCCGCCCCCGCAGGAGCCTCGCCCGCCCCCCGCGGGCGGCGCCGACGGGGCGCCAGGGCGGGCGGGGGCGGAGGGCGCGGTGGGCGGCGCCGGCGGGCCCTGCGCCGCTGCGCCGGCGCCGGCGGAGGGCGCGGGCCGCCGGGGGCGCTGGCGACCCCAGCGGCAGGGCCGCGCCCGAGCCGGCGGCGGCGGAGGGCCCCTGCGAGGGCGCCGCTGCGACAGCGCCGGCGGCGGAGGGCGTGGCCGCGGAGGGCGCGGGTGCCGGCGGCGCCCGCGGCGGGCCGGGGGGGGGCGCGGAGGGCTCCGTGGCGCGGCGGCCAGCGGCGGAGGGCGGGGCCGCGGAGGGCGCGGCTGCGGGCGGGCCCCGCGACGAGCCAGCGGAGGACGGGGGCGGGCGCAGCGGCGCCCGCGGCACGAGCTTCTGGCGCTCCTTACCAGCCTGGAACCTATCCCGATCCCTATGTTTGACGTCACCTCACCTCGATGCCGATCTCAAGGATTCCCTCAGTTTTTGAGGGCCTATCCCTAAGATTGTCCTCGCTTTTTGCTCGCCCATCTTAGGGATAGGGATACGGTCGAGGCTGGTTAGCTCCGCGCGCCTGGGCCCCGCGCCTAGGCGTCCCAGCGGCGCCTCCGGCGCCGCCCCTGCGCTCCGCGCGCCAGGGAGGGGGGGGGGTCCAGCGCGACTCCAAGAAGTCCGCGCGGGGCGCCACAAGTTTAGGTTTATGTGTTTGTTTGTTCTTCTTCTTCTACTTGAGGAGCAGGGGCAACGTGTGGGGAAGGGGGGCGACAGGCTCGAGGTTGAAGTTTTCCGGGCGTTCTCGGCGGTTTTCTGGCCTCGGGGTGCCTTCCAGCAGCTGCGCCTCGCCCGAAGCGTTCTGGGGGCGCCCGGACGGTCCCGGACGGCTTCCTGGGGGATGATGGCCCGACCCCCATTCGCCCACTGATTGCCAATAGTCAGGAGGGGGAAAAACACACAGACACAATCAATCGTCGACTCCCAGGAAAGTATGGGAAGGAGGGGGGGAAGACAAAAACCCAGACAATATTGGAAAATATGGGGAATAGTTTTATTTGTGTGTATTTATTTGTGTGTCCTGGGGCCCCTTCAAGTAGTTAGGGGCCTGACAGCCCACCGCCCAGGAGCGCGCGATTTCCCCGTCGGGGGCCCATCGCCGCCGATCTAGCGGCGATGTATGGCCGATTCCAGGTCGATCTCCCCCCGTGGGCCAGACCCCACCTCCACCCCAGACCCCCAACGCCATGTTTTGTTTCACAACGTTGTCCCCCAGCGGTCTGGATTTCTTCCCAGGGACGGGGCTTGTTATTCGTAGTCGGTCTTCTGACGTCCCCGATGCCCCGTAAGGGCTCCCGGAAGCCAAACATGAAAACCTCCAGTCGTGATTCTTTCACGACGCGATGGGGATCGGCGCGGGAATTTCTAAGGGGATATGGGGTATCAAGGAATATTTCCCCAATCAGAGCTTGCCTCTGTAGGGGTCCTAGCGGATTAAAGGATTAGGTGAGAGGTGCGGCCGATTTCGGTGGCCGGGCCCGGGTGCCCGGGTGCCCGGGTGCGCGGCGGTGCCCGGGTGCTCGGGTGGCCGGTGAGGTGCGTGGCCGATTTCGGTGGCCGGGCCCGGGTGCCCGGGTGCCCGGGTGCCTGGGGGTGCCCGGGGGTGCCCAATAGCCCAGTAGCCCAGTAGCCCTATAGCCCTATAGCCCTATAGCCCTATAGCCGTATAGCCGTATAGCCCTAATAGCCTTATATCCCTATAGCCCTATAGCCCCATAGCCCATATAGCTCTATACCCCCATAGCCCTATAGCCCTATGGCCCTATAGGTCACAGTCCTATAGCCCTATAGCCCTATAGCCCGATAGCCCTATAGCCCTATAGCCCTATAGCCCGATAGCCCTATAGCCCGATAGCCCTATAGCCCTATAGCCCTATAGCCCGCCCTATAGCCCGATTACAAAAGGGAACAATTGGAATATCAAAAAATCTGATTGTTTTTTTTCTCCGGTATCATTTATCTAGCCTCACTAGCTTATAAGTGAGTTACACATTCCCCGAGTGACTTAGGGGGGTTAGCGATTCAGGCCAAGTGGGCTCCGCCCACTGAGCCAATTTGGGGGGCATGTGTATCCTACTTAAACGCCAGGTTCGGCCAGATATATCCCTCCTCGGCATATAGAGGAAGATGCAATGGCATACCCTGATAACCCCCATATCCCTGAAGCTGGCGATGATGAGGATGTTGAGGTTGATGGTGATGGTGATGGTGATGCTGATGCTGATGCGAATTATGATGATGATTCTGCTGCTGCCGATGATGCTGCTGCTGATAATGATGATGCTGCTGATGATGATGCTGCTGATGCTGCTGATGGTGATGGTGCTGATGATGATGCTCCTCATGATGATGCTGATGCTGCTGATGATGCATTGATGATGTTGATGCTGTTGATGCTGATGGTGATGATGCCGATGATGCTGCTGCTGCTGATGATGATGATGCTGATGATGAT
This sequence comes from Prorocentrum cordatum, assembly GCA_963575745.1. Lineage (NCBI taxonomy): Eukaryota > Dinophyceae > Prorocentrales > Prorocentraceae > Prorocentrum > Prorocentrum cordatum. The sequence continues at coordinate 908 of CAUYUJ010021521.1, read as the reverse complement.
GATGATGATGATGCTGATGATGATGATGATGATGATGATCATGATGCTGCTGATGCTGCTGTTGCTGATCGTTTTGATGATGATGCTGAGGAATGAGAACATGATGATGATTATGATACTGGTGCTGACGCTGATGCTGATGCTGATGCTGATGCTGATGCTGATGCTGATGCTGCTGCTTCTACTGCTGCTGCTGCTGCTGATGATGATGATGATGATGATGATGATGATGATGATGATGATTCTGAAGATAATGTGAGCGTGTGTTTTGGTATCTTCTCAGAAGATGCGGTGTGACTGAACGAGAGGCTCTGCAGGATTTTACCGACCCTGCATGTATCCTTGCTGGCTGAGCGAGTTGAACCTAGATACCAGCGGATCTAAAGTCACCGCCGTCGTTACGGTGACCAATCCTGGCCATGGTTCCCAGCCGTCGCCAATACGACACGTTCACAACCGATGTCGAGCAATCTGCGCTGTCGGAGAGCCGTGATCGTTCAATGTTGAACGATCCACTCGGCGTCAGAAACCAACACCCGCGACATCGCGACGTGAGCCAGCCGTATCCCTGAAGCAACGGCCCGCCCTCGACCTCCGCCCCCCGTACCTTCCGGACGGCAGGTGAAGCGCAGCGGCCGCCGCCAGCGCGGCCTTCGAGGCCGCAGCGGCGGTTTCGGCGGCCGCGCCGCTACCGCGCCGCGGCGGCGCCTGCTGCGCGGAAGGCTTGTAAGGTGGAGGCCGAGGGCGCGCCGATGCTGGTGGGCTCGGCATCGCTCGGACGTGTGAACACTTGTTTTTTTCGGCGAGGGCCCTCGAGAGGCGCATCCTGGATCCTCGAGCAGCGAAACAGCGCGCACGCACTGGGAAATGGACGGAGGAGGAGGAGGAGGAGGAGGAGGAGGAGGAGG
>CAUYUJ010021520.1:27500-137852 GCA_963575745.1 Prorocentrum cordatum | reverse complement strand
CGCCTATACTTCTGGCCTGACGGCGGCTTCAGCCCCGGTCAAGCTTATCCATAGGAACGCCATGAGCTCCTACTGTGGCCAAGCCTTCTACCTGGGCGAGGGTCAGGCTGACCTACACCGTGCGGGGCGTGCAAACCCCAGCTCCACCGATGGAGACGGGCCAGGTCGCTCCATACACCTCGTCAGCCTAAACATCACCAGTTTCTCAGCGAATTGGCCAACCATCACCGCTCTTGGTGTCGACCACAACGCCGCAGTCATAGCACTGCAGGAGACCCGACATGCCAAGCCGACCAGACAAGCCATCGCTACCAGCGCCGCCAATCCACACCACGGGGGATACCACGCCAGTCTTGGACCTGACCTAGATCTGGCGCGAGCCCAGCGCAGAGCTGCCCACGGCGGCACAGACCACACCGTCGTGGGCAACACTGGCGCCTCGGGAGGGGTCGCCATCCTCTCTAAGGATGCCATTGTCGACTCCACTGTCGACGACACTGAGCCCTGTATCGTCGCCCTCAAGGCCAAGAAAAGATGGCACGAGGCCTTTCTCCCGCTCTGCACTCAGCACCGCCGCAGGCGGCGACGAAACAACCACGGGCCCGCTGGGATATACATAGCGAGCCTCTACGGGATTGCTGGAGGAGACAGCGCAGATCTTTTTCGGCTCGCTGACTGCGCCGCCGCTAGGGTCGGCTCAGCCCCGTATTTCATCTGCATGGACGCCAACACGAACATCGACGACAATCCACACCTGCTGCACATGATGCAGCACGGATGGTTTAACGTCGCTGAGGGCACACCAGACCGCACCATGCACACATACGGCAATATCCCTGACTGGGACCGCGTCACCAAGTGCCCCCGCACTTCGCGCATCGATTATATCATTGCCAACCAAGCGGCGCGATCCATTGTCACCGACTTCTGCTATCTGCGCGACTTGCCAGCGAAGTCCCATGTTGGCCTGCAGGTCACGCTTGACCTCAGTCGCCTCGACCATACGGCCCGACGCCTTCTCGCCCCCACGCCCTACCCTCCCAACGATGGAGCTCACGAGGGTCACGAACTGCAGGCTTTAGGGACCCTCATCGCTGGGCGATATCAGGACCGCATGGAGCATGCCGACGCACGCGACGACGTGGAACGCATGTTCGCCCTGGCTAACGAGGCCAGTCATGAGTACCATCTCACCCGTCTGCGCGACCTGCCACCTCCACCGCCTGACCACCCAAAAAAGAAGCCCCCCACCATGCACGGGCTCACGCCCATGTTCGAGGAGCGACCAGTTGTCCCCGTGCCTTCCCCACCTACGGAGCTTCCACGATACACATGAACCGACTGCGCAAGCTCCATCGGCAACTCTGTGAGCTTCGCTTCATCGGACAGCACCATCATTTAGACTGCCGTGCCATCCCGCCGTACCTAGCGCAGCGCATCGACTGCGCGTGGACCGCGGCCCGCCTCCTATGTCACAAGCTGCGCCCCACGGTTCTCCTAGACTTCCCCGAGGCCTGGACCCCCGACGAGCCAGCACCTCACGGAGAGCACCTTGACGGTTTGATCCAAAACCTCGACTTAGAGCTGGCGCGACGTGCGAACCGTGCCAAAGCTGAACGCATCAAGATATGGGCTGAGGGCGTCCGCGAGCCAAGCGGGCGAAAGGCGGCCATATACGCACGGGCTGCTGACAGCTCGCCAACGGCGTATCTCCGCACGCCTACCACACCTGACGATACGCAACTCCACTGCGACACCAACGCCTTCAAACATGACAAAGCTAGCACGGACGATAGCGACGCTGACACCGAAGCTGGCGGCTTCAGCCCCAGCGACGGTAGTTCGCCCGACACGGACAACGACGAAGACCACACTTTTGAACCACCACCTGCACAAGTCCCCGACATTCTCCCTGCCAACGCCATTGTTGCTAATACCAAAGACATGCTTAAGCTCATGGTCGACACCTGGGAGCCCATCTTGGGCAGGTACCGCGCCCGTGCAGGACTTGACGCCGAAGCCATGCCGACGTGGGCTGACTTCTACGACGAGTACCGACAAGAGCTGCCTACGCCATCACCAGCTACCCCTTTCCACCTCACCGACGACCAACTCATCCACTTTATTCGCACCCGTTCACCGCGCCGTGCGGGGGGACTGGACGGCTGGACTACTAAGGAGGCTAAGGAGTTACCCGACGACATCCTTCGCCTCTTCGCCAGCGTCTTACGCGCTATGCAACGCACTGGCACCATCCCAGAACCCCTCCTTCATGGGCCAAACCCGTGCCTCCGAAAAGGCCGAGGCGAACTCCCAACGGACCAACGACTTCTCTCGGTGCTTTCCGTTTGGATGTATGCGTGGGAAGCGCCTGATTTTTTTTTTTTTTTTTTTATTATTTTTTTTTTTTTTTTTTTTTTTTTTTTTTTTATTTTTTTTTTTTTTTGTTTTTTTGTTTTTCTTTTTTTTTTTTTTTTTTTTTTTTTTTTTTTTTTTTTTTTCTTTTTTTTTTTTTTTTTTTTTTTTTTTTTTTTTTTTTTATTTACCGCAGCCTCACGGACTGGCGGAAAGGATGGACCCACGCCTCGAGCTTTGGCGCTGTCCCCAAAGCTACCATTGGGGACGTCAGCACCTCTCTTGCCCTGCGCATCGAACACGCCAGGGCCTTACTCCTTCCCTTAGCTGGGGCTGCCCTTGACCGACAGAAGTGTTTCGACTACCTCATCACGGACCTCTGCCTTAACCTTGCGCTGCACGCGGGGTGCCCCCAAGACATCGTTACTGTCCGCAGAAACTTCTACAGTCGCCACAAACGCTACATCCGCATGAACGGAGCGTACTCTAAGGAATTGGCCAGGACCAACGGACATCTCCAGGGAAGCTCTTGGTCCCTGGACGACATTAAGCTGCTCATGTGTGTGTGGACCAAGAGACAGCATCGATACGTTCCGCGATCACTCAGCACTACCTTTGATGACGACAGCAACTCCACTACTCACACCGCGCCTGAGTTGCAGAAATCTCTTGATGAAACCGCCAAGTTTGATCGATTTTCAGGTCAACGCATTCACCCTGGCATAGTGGCGGGGTGGGCGCTCACCGACGAGCTTCACGCCGCCGTTACCCAGCTCACTCTGGCGGAACGGCCCTTACGCGTGGTCGACTCCTTCAAGCTCGTCGGGAGTTACTTCAACGCCGAGGCAGCGCCGGCTCCAGCCGCGCTTAACCTCACGGCCACCGCTGACGCCCGTGTTCGGAGGGCGACTAGTCGCCTGCCGCGCATTGGCAATCTCCCATCGCCGATGCTTATTAAGGCGCGGCACGCCCGTTCCCTTGCTGCCAGCGTCTGTACCACGGGCACCGACATTCAAGCCCCATCAGGCCCCGTCAAAACTGCCTACAACCATGCCCTTAAGGCGGCTTTCCGCCCCAAGGGAAACAAGTGGGTCGAGTTTTGGACTCTCATGGCCGTGTGCGTCCCAGGACACGCCCTGGAGATTGACGCCATCACGCAGCGTGAAGTTTTCCTGGGTCTGCGGCGACAGGTTAATCGCGACGCTACACTCTGCGGTCTCGTCAGGGATCTCCAACACCACGTTCAGACCCTGTTTGGTGGAGGACCTGTCGGACGTCTTGTCCAGTCGCTCCAGCAGCTCCGTTGGACCTGGCCCACATTTGGCATCATGTACGACGACTGGGGCTGCCAGATCAGTTGGCTGAACTTACCCCAAAACGCCTTCCTTCACATGCTGCGGGCCTCACAACGCTGAGCCTTTCTGAGGAGGATCAAGCCACGGCGTCACGACCTTGGATACCTTGCCTCTGTCAGACAGGGCCTCGACCTCTTCGCCAGCACGTGGCTCGCCCGAACGATAGGAGCAGCCAAATGCACTGCCTGGCAGCTGGCGCTCCTCCTGAACTACCTGTCGGGCGGGGACCACACCCAACAGCGACGATCCCGATCAAACACGTCTGCTGACCCCAGCCCCATCTGCCGATACTGCGACGAGGAAGAGGAAACTCAGGAGCACACTGTCCGCGACTGCAAGTGCTGGGCCCGTGAAAGAGTCCCTCTCACCACCCTCATCAGTGACGAGCAGTGGGCACGTCTTCCTCCGCACACAAGACACTGCGGGCTCTTCGATGAGGACCCAGCCCTCCTCGATCTGCAAGCCGACCTCGCGAGGGACCCGCTACCTCAACCCATACCGCGGCCTCCGCCTGAGGGAGATCCTGCTGCTTCAGCCCAGGACTCCTACACCACCTACCTTGACCACGACACTGGTTGGACATGGGTCTACGCTGCCACGGACGGTGCATGCACCAACCAAGCCATCCCATTGCTAGCACGAGCGGGCTACGGCGACTACTACGGCATCGACCACCGCATGAACTACAGTGCACGCGTTCACGGCATTACGCAGAACGCACAGCTTGCGGAGACCCTCGCCATTGTCACCTCACGGCATGTGCTGAACGGCCCGTACACGTTTTCGTGGACAACCAGGCGGTGGTCGATGGGTTCCAAAGTATCATCGACGGACACTCACCACCGCAGGGCACGCACGTGGAGCTCTGGGGAAAGATCCACCGATGCGTCATGGCCAAGCCCAACATGTTCCGCGTCGAGAAAATCGCAAGCCACCTGGGAGACATGGGCATCGACCTCGGGCTCATCGGGCCCATCGCGGAGGAGTTCAATCGTCAGGCTGACGCCCTCGCCACAACGGCGGCGCGTACTCATAACCTTCCAGACGACACTGTCGAAGCTGCCAAAACACGACATCGCCAAGCGACCGTGCTTCATGGAGTCGCTGTCGCCATCTACGAGCGTAGACACCGCACACTCCCCCTCCCACACCGCAGGGCTGGGTTTACAGCTGCGGAACTCAACAAAATGGAACAAACCCCCTGCTGTCTGACCAGGCACCACCCGCGGCTGGACCAGACATCCCACAGAACCCGGACGAGCTCTGGGCCGAGGCCCAACGGGCGATATTCGACGAACAGGAGGACGACCCGGTCGGCTTTGGCGGGGGCCTTGACTTCCTAGGCGACGGGCCAGCCAGCGCCAACCTTGCCCCGTCGGGCACCCGCACGTCGCCCTCGACTCCGCCACTGAGAGCGGCATCGCACCCACATGACAACGCCGCTCACCTTCAAGACGCTGACGAACAGGAGGACGACCTGTTCAGCTTCGGTGGGGGATCGGACGCTTTGGATGACGGACAAGTCAGCGAAAACCCTGCCCCGTCGGGCAACCTCTCGACGCCTACCGCGACTCCGTCCCCGAGAGCGACATCGCCCCCATACGATGATATCGGCCACCGTCAAGACGCCGACGACGACCTGGGTGGCCCCCGCGGACTGAGTGGCATAGACGACGCACCGCCGACACCCCACGCTGCCGACCATGCCGCTCTACCGAGACGCCACCCTTCTACGCGGCCGACCTCAGAGCCCTCGCACGGCATCATGATTGGTCCCACCGCGCAAACCACTCCGCCCCCCACCAGCGGCAGCCCGCGGGGGCGGCTTCAGCCCCCCCGCAGGGCACTGAACCAGACAGGCCCTCGCGCCCCGTCCACGCTTCCATCGTTGCTGAGCGTGAGGATGCGGCTCTCCCGACCTTTCGGGGCGTGGCCCTAGCGGCTCCAGCCCTGGGGTCGCGTGTTCCCCTCCAGTCACCTTTCAAGGGTGACGGACGACAGCGTACAGGGTGCCGCACTACGCTAGTCCACCATCTGGACAGGCGTACCGAGGACCTCGCCTCTGTCTCGAGGCCCTCGGCCGCTGGCACTGAGCAGCCACCCCTCACCAACCGCGAAACCGAGCTGTCCCAGGCTATGGCTGCTCTCCAGCAGAGGTGCGTTGCTCTCGCCGCGGACCTCGCCGCCGCCCAAGCTCGCCAAGGCCCTCTACTCCAGCGCCTCCTCAGCGCCGGGCGAGCCTTCGCCGAGCTGCTCACGCCCTCGCCCGATGGTGCCGTGCCGTCACTCACCATCCAAGCTATGCTGTCATCGTTCCGCGGCGCTCCACCTGGTGCCCCGCGCTAATATCCTCCTTCTGCCTGCCCGTGTGTACGCGTGGCTTCGCGTCCACGGTGTCAGGGCGTGGGGGCGGGGGGTGCCCCGTCACTGCGCGCCGCTTTGCGGCCAAGCGCCCAACTGGCGGTCTGCCAAGCCGCCTAGCCACGTGTCAGCACGTCGCCTTTCTTGTTGGGGCCTCTTTCTTTACGCGGTCTGACAGGTGTGATCATCACCGTCTGTCCGCCGTCTGTAGCGTCTGTCGCACTGCGCCGGGGGAGGGGGTTTTTGTTGCCCGCCCTCGTATCTAAAGGCTGCACCGCCGCAAATAGTGCATGCGAGTTGTCGCACCGCAGTGCGCCTCGCGGACGGACCCTGGTCCACCTACTTGTCCGCTCTCTCTCTCTCTCTCTCTCTCTCTCTCTCTCTCTCTCTCTCTCTCTCTCTCTCTCTCTTCTGCTCTCTCTCTCTCTCTCTCTCTCTCTCTTCTATCTCTCTCTCTCTCGTCTCTCGCTCTCTCTCTCTCTCTCTATCTCTCCCTTCTCTTCTCTTCGCTTCTCTTCTCTCTCTCTCTCTCTTCTCTCTCTCTCTCTCTCTCTCTCTCTCTCTCTCTCTCTCTCTCTCTTCTCTCTCTCTCTCTTCTATCTCTATCTCTCTCTCTCTCTCTCTCTCTCTTCTCTCTTCTCTCTTCTCTCTTCTCTCTCTCTCTCTTCTCTCTTCTCTCTTTCTCTCGCCTGTCTCCTCTCTCAACTCCCCCTCTCTCTCTCTCTCTCCGCTCTCTCTCTCTCTCTCTCTCTCTCTCTCTATCATCTCTTTCTATATCTCTCTCTCTCCTCTCTCTCCTCTCTCTCCTCTTCCTCTCTCTCGCTTCATCTCTCTTCTCTCGGTGGGCTCTTCATCTTCTAGGCGCTCTCTCTCTCTCTCTCTTGCTCTCTCTCTCTCTCTCTTTCTCTCCTTCTCTCTCTCTCTCTCTATCTTCCTCTCTCTCTCTCTCTCTCTCTCTCTCTCTCTCTCTCTCTCTTCCTCGAGTCTCGGCTCGAGAGTGCTCCGCACTCAGACCGCAGCTACGACGCGAAGCGCCCCGCCTCGGAGTCAGACTCCCAGGCCTCGCGAGACCGGAGGGGCCCCAGCAGGACCCTACTGATTCGCGTCACCTCTCCGCACCAGAGTGCCCGCAGCAATGGCCCCCAAGAAGCCAGAGCGCCGTCACTCTTCAAAGCAGCCTCCGAGCTCCCGTCCCACGCGCCCTGCTGCTGAAGGGTCCCTCCTTCAACGCAAGCAGGACTGCATCGCAGCGTTCAGGCAAGCGGGGTCTGACCGCCCCACGGCCGCCTATAACGGGCTAGCCGAACTGAACGCGGACGAGCTCCAGGCAAAGTACGACATGCACAAGTCCAACACGAAGAAGCTTGGCAGCGCCCTTATCCGCATGTGCGCCGCCAACCAGATCAGCTACACGCTCGACCACTACCAGCGCAGCAAGCCTAAGCGCACTGGCGGTGACACATCGCACCCACCATTGGGCTCCGCACGTCTTCAGGCTGCGGACACCCAATTCATCGCCTTGGACCCTGCCTTTTGGAAGGTCCCTGTTCTTGCCGAACCCACCTCGCCTGACGACGGCAAGACGTACAAGCCCAGCATCAGCCTCCACGACTCCGAGAGTGGCGAATGGCTGCTGCAACACCACCTCGGGCAGGGCAAGCGAGCCACGGGCCAGCTCGCGATTGCTGTCATGGGCCCGAAAAACGACAACTACGTCGGTACCGAGCTCGCCGTCCCCGTCCTGAAGCGCCACCCCAAGGCGCCCAAAGTGGTCCACACGCACGTCCCCGTGATCGTGTACCAGCTGGGCACCAAGGAGGTCGCCTGCACGGAAAAGGTAGCCGTCGCCACCATCGACCCCGCCGACCACGTCTGCTGGATTCGGGCGACCATGCACGAGACCGAGGCCATTGCCACAGTCCTCTCCATGCACCAGGCCTTCGAGGACCAGTTCTCGGGAGGTGCCCCCGTGAACGGTGGTCCACGCGCCAAGGGCCCTTTTCGAGGCGACTCCGCTCCACAGGACAAGGCGCGCCAAAAGCACAAGGAGTCCAAGAAAGACGCTCGCCGCCAGGAGCTCGATGGCCAGCTCCAGGACACCTTCAAGGCCCTCTTCCACGGCAACTTTAAAGCCGTCACCATCCTCGAACCCTGCAAAAGCCTAGGCAGGTTTGGATCGGGCGTCGGAAAGAGGTCCCTGGCTGCCACCTTCGGCGTCAGTCTCCAAGCGGTCGACAAGGTCCTGGCGGGATCAGGGCAACTCGGTGCCACCTACGACCTCAGCAACGTAGGTGCAGACGAGCCCACCGCCGACAAGTATCAGACCGTGTGGTTCCCTGAGGACCAGCCCATCACGATGGCAGACGCGTTCCAGAAGTCGGTGGAGCTCAAGGCCCTGGGAGTCGTCAGGCACGGCAAGTCAGGCCTGCTGGGGATCCGTGTTCCGCGGGGGTCTGACGTCGCCAAGGCCGCTGCTGTCAGCATCCGCGGCTGCGAGGCCACCCTCGCCAAGACGCGCTACCGCATCACTGGCATTGCGGCACGCCACGCCACGCTGACCCAGCTCGCCAAGACTCTCACGGGCCCGTCCGTCAAATGGGACTGTGAGGTCTACCACGCCGCCTGGGACCCAGCCACTGCGGCCCAGTTTGCCCTAGTGCGCGCCCATCGGCCCCCACTCACCTATACGGTGCAGGTCGCGGGGTGCTCCATCCCGTGGAGCATCGCCGAGGCCCCGCTGGCTGAGGTGGCGCCGAAGCGGGACAACGTTACCATCGTCACGCCTACCACCATCACAGAGCCTGCGACGCCGCCAGCCGGTGGTGGCGGCTTCAGCCCCGCCACCGGCACACTCCTCACCAAAGCGGCCCAGAGCCCCTACCTCCACGACCTCATGACTGCCACGCCCAAAGGCAAGGGCGTCGCACCGCTCCTGACCCCCAAGGAGGAGCCTTTAGCCAAGCGCCACCGCTCCTCCAGCGGGAAACGTGACGCCACGCCGCCCGCAAGGCCACCCCGCGCCCCAGGCCGCAGCTCTTCTGCGCCCCCTCACGGCACGGACGGAGCCGCTGAACCGACGGCCGCCCCAGGACCAGGTGGCCACGACCCCTGGCTTGGCACGGCGGCGGCGGAAGGAGGGGGCCACACCGAAGGCGCCGCTGCCACAGCCGCCGAAGTACCAGGTGACGTCGTTGACGTCGAGATCCTCTCATCAGGCGATGAATACAGCGAGGCCTCCCACGAACTCAACACCTTCGGCGAGCGCTTCGCATCGGCCTCTAAACCGCCCGATGCTGCCACGACCCGCATCCAGCACATGGAACAGCAGCACGAGCTACTAGCCACCACGGTGGATAACATGCAGATGCAGCTTGCGGGCGTTCTCTCCTCCCAGGCCACACTCACGGAGCACGTTTCAGGGCTGGAACGGGGGCTTGCCACCGTCGTCACCCAGCAACAGACGGCAACCGCCGACGCCGCTGCACTGCGCGGCGACATCCAGACCCTCCTCGGGCACCTCACGGGAGGCACCATCCACCTGCCACAAGCGGCCACTCTGGAAGCTAAGAAGGAGGAAGCCGCAGCGGCCGCCGAGCCCGCGGCAGCCTGCAGTGCGACCGACCAGCCAGGCCAGGCCACCCCAGGGACGGGGCCCCCAGGGGCCGACAAAGGCAAGGACAAGGGTCGGGCCACCCAGGACCCGTATTGAAGGTGCCTCAGAGAGCCCGCCTCAGCCCTCCGAGGAAGCGCCTTCAGAGGCACCGCTCCCCTCTTCGCGTCGTATCTCTTTCTTGTTACCTCATGTCTGTTTTGGCAGCAGCACGCGCAAGCTCTCTGGTGTAGGGACACCCGTAGTCTTGCAGGGGGCGTGATTGTAGCGATGTACATGAGCATTCAGGGGTGTATGAGGACGTGTGCTGCCACGCAGCTTTCGGCTCATCGCTCGCGCCGCCCGCCAGGCCTCGCCATCATGCGGCGCCTCGCCTGCGGCCTGGCCCTCCCCTCGCTGGCTGGAGCACACCCGTCTTCAGGCGGTGCGCCCCAGCACGGAGGAGAGGCTTTCCTGCGACATGCGGAGCGTAGGACGTTCTTCTACCTTTACGATGACAGCATCTACAAATACGATCACAGCGCCATTTTGGACCCGATCGTGAACAGCACCGCCGCCGCTGGCCCGTGCGGCACCGGGCTGCTGGGCGCCCCCGCGAGCGCCTGGCCTGAGCAGCACCAGGGGCCCTGCCCCACGCGCTGCCCCCCTGGGACTTCGACGGCTACTACTATGCCTACGCCGAGTACCAGCACGTCTCCTACGAGCACGCCCTCGTCAACTACGACACATGCATCGCAGTCGACCGCCGATTTTGCCGCAGCTGAGCTGACTCCTGCGTCCTCCGGCCACGCCTCGCACCGCATGCAAGTTCAGCTACGAGGGCTACCATCACTCAATACGACGCCTGCGGTCGACCGTCGTACAGCATATCCTCGATGGCACCCTGTCTTCAGCTTGTCCTCGACCGTCGTGCAGCATATCCTCGACAGGGCCGCTGGCAAGGCCCAGGCACGCAGTGGCGGCTTCAGCCCCGCTGCAGTGCCCTGGCTGCCACCGCCCCCGCATGAGGCAACGCGCGCCGCGCACGACCACCTGCGAGAGTTACCACCGACCACGACGCCTGCCGCCGTACGTCGCACCGTGTACCCTCCAGAGTGTCGCACCCCCACAGCGTGCCGACCTGACAGCTTCGACATTACTGACAGCGGTGGGCCGTGCCACGCTGGAAACCACGCCGCTGAGCCAGCGCCGCAGACGGCTCCACCGTGGCCCCCACAGACCACAGGCGCCTCGCTGCGAGCCATCTGGCTCCTCGCGCCCTACCTGTGCATCACCGTGGAGCCCAACACGCTATGTGGGCTGCTAATTATGGCCGTGCTTAGCACCCACGCACACGGCCTGACTACCAGCAACACAGCGAGTCCCGCTTCCCCTCTGTGCGCCAGGGGTGAACCTGATGAGGACCCCGCCTTCTGGCACCTGATGAACATCCGAGCACGGCTCATCCCGTGCGCCGCGGCGTGGGCACCAGGTGAGGACCATCAGGACGTTTACTGGGCATGGCTCGAGGACTGCGTCCCGCACGTCCTGGCGACGCTCCATCTGCCACAGTACGACCACCTCTTCCAGGAGGACTCCGCGGAGAAAAACGACGCCCTGCGTCACCGCACCGCGGTCGACATGTGCGAGGATATCTGGCACAGAGCGGGCCCCGACAGACAGCGCACCAACCGCAACCTCACTCGTATTCAGGGCAGCCACGAGTACCCCACCCGTTACCTTGGCCTCCTTCTGGAATACCAGTGCGCTCGTGCCCAGCTCGTCGGCCCTGAGGCTTTTGCGGCACCACTGCCGCCATACCTCTCACGGGCCCACGCCTTGCTGCCAAGAGGCCTCCCTCCGCCCGACCAAGACGCCCTGGCGTATCTCGTGGATGCGATCCCGCACCACCCGCCAGACCTGCAGCCGCTTGTCGAGGCGGAGCTCGCCGCGGCACCGATGGAACCGCTAAACCTACCACCGCCCGCTGGCCCCCCCGCCCAAAACGCCACGTGTGACCAGCCCGCGGCCGACGCTGAACCGCTTCTGCTCCAGCACGCAGCTGCCAGCGATATCAGCAACATATCCCTGGACTCGTTCCACGTGTCGGACGATAGCCAGAACGACTCCATCCACGACACGGAAACCCAGGACCCCGACGGCACGCCACCGCCAAGTGACGCTGCCCAGCGCGACCGTGACAGCGATCCCCACACAGGGCGCTCCCGGTCGCGCAGCAGTGCGCCCAACAACTCGGCCCAGGCCGACCCCAGCGCACAGCTCAGCGACGCCGAAGGTGCCACCGCCGCCGACGAGCCAGGCCATGCCACCGCACCGCCAGCTCCCACCAGCCCGCGCAGTGGCGGCTTCAGCCCCGCTGCAGCACTGGCTGGACCTGGGCGTCTTCAGACCTCAGGTGGCAGGACCCCGTCCCGCACCCTTGTCCGCCGAGCTAACTCGACTGACTCCAACTCCAGCGCCGTCGACCACTGGCAGGCTGGCCTCGACAACGATCCCATCGAGGACGCGGACCCCGACGCCAGCGGCTCCCATGAGGCCCCGCACAGCGCAGCGGCCTCTCGACGCTGCGGCTGTCTCATCTGCCTCTTCGTGGTCACGTACGCCATCTTGGTAGCCATGCCGTACCAGGACCAGATCGACGGGTACCTGCCGACACCGAGCCGAGACCCCAGCTACCGGCAGCGACGACGCCGTGAAGCTGCGGCACCAGGCCCATCCGTGTCCACTACGCCCCGACGCACAATAGCATACGACGCCGCGCCCGCCTTGTGGGGTCTTCTCAAGTGGACCAGCGCCAAACTCAGAGACATTGTCTCGGGCGGAGCCAGCGCAGTCGGGTCTGGCCTCTGGGGCGCCCTGAAATGGGCCAGCGGCAAACTCGGAGCTATCGCCACAGGCGGAGTGGTTTGCGGTCTCCTCCTGGTCGGCGCCAAACTTCTCGCTCAAGGAGCCGTCGGACACGTAGGAGCCCGCATCTGTGCGCGCGTCCTGGACTCACCCACGGCCCAGTGGTGCCTCCGCTGTTGCCAACCGATCAGGAGCCCGCGCGATGAGGCCCCACACACGCTTCCGCGCACGCATCCCGACGACCCCGAGAGCCAGCACGTGCATCCCCTTCGACACCCGCTGCTACAGGAACACTACGCCGCTGCAGTTGCCGCCGCAGTCGCCGATGTCACCACCGCCACCACCGCCGCCATCGTTGAAGTCACTGCCGCGGTATCGCGAGCCTCGTCTGTCACGCCACGGTCGACCAGCCCGTCCCCGCGAGACGGCCCCACAAGCGGCGCGGCCTCTGGCAACCCGCCGACTCACGAAGCCGCCGCAGCTCAGGCCACCGACGCCGAGGCAAGTGAAGCACGTGAGCGCACCCTCGACGGCGACGGCGTGCACGGAGCGCCCGACGACGAAGCGGATGCAAGCAACGCCCGTGGTTCCTCTTCCGACATGGACACCCAACCACCACGACGGCGAGCACGCCACGCATCACCCGCCAGGCCCCAGGCGCCTTCAGGCCCTGGTACGCCCCACCCAGCCCTCTGGCCACCGACGCGCAACTTACGCAGCACCATCCAGCGCGACCCAGCGGTCCCCGTGCCGCCGACGAGCATCCTCACCTCCCTGTACCAGAACGGCTTTGCGCTTGGTAACAGTGGCGTGACTACGGAGGACATCGAAGACGCCCTGCGACTCTACGACCATCCTCGATTCACCCATGACCCAACGCTCCAAGCGTTGGCGCCGTGGACTGACATCATGCAGAGGCCCCCGAACCGACTCATTTGGGTGCTGGAAGACTCGGGCGGGAACTCAGGCGAGACGATCTTCCCCTACCTCACGTGGGACCTCCGTGCTCCTACCACTGACACGCCCACGGTCTTCTGGCACGGGACCCGCGGCGACCTTGCGGCCCGTCTCGCTTTCAACGGAGGTCACCTCCTGCCGGGCCCCCGCCGTGAAGCGAAGGGCCGAACCGCCACAAATGTCGGCCGCACGTACGTGGGTGTGCACCCGTCGCTGGCCGCGTGGTACGCGGTGCCGCCTCACCCGCCCCGCAGCCTCGAAGACGACACCCTCGCCTGGGGACCCATCGCGCTCTGGATGTGCGAGGCTACCAAACCGCCGCGCGGTGAGAACTGGCACAACTTCGTGAACGGGGAGGCTCACGGAGCGCGCCTCATCTACCCACGGGTCCTGGGCCTCCTCATCCGCATGGACTGGTGTGCCCCCACCGAAGCTGCCTCCAGGTGCCGTGCCCTCCCGCACACCTGTGGCATGGGCGACTGCACGCACGCCCTCCACATTGCCGGCTTCGATCACCCAGACCTCCGCGAGGCGGCTGAAGCCCGCGACCAGGAGGCAAAGATCTGGCGCCGGCTGGACACCGCGGCAGCGTGGCCACCGCCGCAGGCACTATACTCGCCAGAGGCAGCGCGAGCATGGGCTACACAGCACTACGACACCGAAGCAGCCACCAGGGCCGACCCCAACCAGCCCCGTCCGCGTGCCTCGCTTCGCAAGCTCCAGCTGGACCCGCAGCCACTGATCGACCTGGTGTACACTGCCACGGCGCAGGCTGTACCCGAGCGGTGGCAGTCTGACGTACGAGCGCCGCGCCCCAGCGGCTCCAGCCCTGGGGCCGCGTCTGGCCCATCGCACACCTCTCAGCCAGGTGCCGCCTCGGGACACAGTCCAGACCGCTCACCGACGGCATCGGGAGCCGACGACCGCCGTACGCCGTCCCTTATCAGCGCGGCCGCCGCCCTCGCCCGAGGCCATGCTCGCTCACGGCGCTCCGCCTCACGTTCGTCACGGCAGAGCGGCGGCAACTCCGCCTCTGACAGCAGCGACATCGACACGTGGGAGCACATCGAGACGGAAGAGGAGCCGACCGCCTACCACGTCCTCGCCTTCCACGTCCGCGATGTGCGGTCCCGTGTGAACGCCCCTGGCGTCGAGGTCTGGCTCGACCCAGGCGAGCATCACGATGGCGCCTACCTACCGTGGGGGGCGACCGTTGTGGGCCACCGCGTTACTGACCCTGCGGTTGCGGGTCGCGATGGCTGGGTCATCCTTCACCACGACCACGGCGACACCACCGCCAGGCTCTGGGCACCGACCCAAGTCCACGTCAAGGCGGACGACACTTGGCGCACGGTCATGATCGCAGCGGACCTGGGGCCCCAGTGGATCGAGCGCCATGCTGGCGACGCTCGCCTCCCCGCGGAGGCGGTCCGCACTACAGGCCAGTCCTGGTTCGCCGACGTTTGGCCTTTGTGGGATCGACCCCGACCCCACCCAGACGACGCAGTCACCGACGAGCAAGCGTTCCCGCCTTTACCAGGACGCTGGATTTGCCTACAGTGCCGATTCCAATGCTGCCAGTATTGTGCTGCCCGCCGCAACACGCAGCTCGGCACCTCGGGCCAACCGACGTGCCCGGACTGCTCCCTCAGCGGACTGCGTGCACCTATGGACTGGTCCACGGACCACTCTTGCAACAGCTGGACGTGCATGTACAGCACCGACGACAGGGCCGCCGACACATGCTGCCTCTCCAGCAGATGTCCGCATCCGCCTCGCCCGCACAGCCTGTTCGACGTCCGTGCCACAGGGATGCCTCCGCACATCCTCGCCCGCCAATACGGCAACGCGCCAGCCCAGCACGACCTCATGGAGCCCCCCCGAGCGCCTTCAGGCCCCGGGGGGGAGCCTCCGCAACCAGGCCAAGCAGGATACCAGGGCCAATGGTATCTACCACCGAGGCCGCGTCGCGTCCCCAAGCAGGGATTGCCCGACGGCACGAGGCGGCCACCAGGGTTCACAGGGACGGGGATGCCTGAAGACCCGTCTCCCGACCAACCGCTGTGGAAGGAAGGCTACGTGCTCTTCGGCCCGCACCAGGCCCTCAAGGAGGATTTCATCTTCAACAAAGCGGTGCGCCGACCTTACTCCCTAGCCATCACCAACATGCACAGGGATCGTGTCACAGTCAGGACCGTCTGCGAGTCTATCGCCGAGCGCATCCACACTACCCGCACGCGCTGGCGGGATGTGGTACTGTACTGGGATGCCGAGGGCGGCCCTGGGCCTCAAGCTCTCGACTACGACATGCGCCTCTGTGACGCCATGGTGAGTCGTGCCACGACCGAAGCCGAGTTGAACCACGAACGCAGCAACCGTGGTAGCTTCTGTCTCTATGGACCAGCGCACCAGCGGGCTGTGAACATCACGGTGCTCCCCGAGCCGCAGAACATTGACTTCGTGGAGCATGTGCGGCGCTACTCACCTGACGGGGAGACTTACCCAGACCATGCCTTCGAGCACGTCTACCAGGGCTGGCGGCGGCCCGACGTGCCGCCCATCCTCCCCGACACCCGCCCGCTCTCGAGAGCCGACCAGCAGCGCTACCAGCAGCACCAGCAGCGCACCCAGCAGCGCGACCAACGCGACGCAGGTCAGCCGAGCACGCCACGCAACCGCTCTCCCGCGCGCGTCCCGACAGGCGACAGAGCGGTGTACGGCGGGGGCGCCGCCTACCACCGTGGCCCCATTGGTGCCATGCCCGCGGCGGCAGGGGCAGCCGCCTCCAGCTACGGCCACGTCCCCCACGCCAGGGTGCACCCAGCGGTCGTCGGCTACCCGCGCGCACTCGGGCAGGCTCCCCCACGGGCCACCTCGCCCGCGCCAGGGTCCACGCGTGCCTGGGGCCATTACCCAGGCCGCCACGACAGCACCGCCAGCAACCAGTCCGCAGCGGCACCCCCTGCGGCTTCAGCCCAGGGGGCTGCGCCAAGCCGCGGCAGGACAGGGCGCCCCGCAGGATGGCGCGAGGCGAACGTGCGCGCCTGGCAACCGCGCCAACACACGCCCCCGCCAAACGTGGCCGCAGCGCAGCGCCCTGCCCAGGCAAAGCCCGCCCCCCCTGAGCGCGAGCGGCAGCCGCTCGTCCCGCTCGTCCTCACGCACACCCAGGCACACCACAGCGCCTCCCCGCGGCACAGCGAGGGTAGTGCCCACCGCGTCAGCCCCCGGCCTGACGCCGCCGACCCTGACCAGGCTGCAGCCTCGGCGGCGGGCGGCACAGGCGGCTCCCGCCCGCCCAGCCCAGCACCCAGCGCAGCGCCGATCCGCTCCCCGAGCAGGGCGGACTCTGCGCGCGCCAACGCCCAGGCGGCCTCGCCACGTGACCGCCACACGGGCGGGCGCGTCCCGTGCAGCCGGCCCAGCAGCCGCCACCGCTCGCGCAAGCCCCCTGGGAGTTCCACGAGCTCGCCGCCCCGCGAGACTCAGGCTGACGCCCAAGCCCCCGAGGTGGTGCCACGTTTCGGTGCCGGCGCCAAAGACCCTAACGAGGTCGACCTCGAGCCGACGCCGTCCACGGACCAGGAGCTGCCACCGCCCACCCGCGTCGTCGCCCCCGACGAGGCGCCGACCTTCGACCCCTTCAAGCACAAGTACTCCGTCAAGGACCTCGCGGCGGGCTTCGGCGGCGGCTCACCGCTGTCTCCTCAGAGCCACGGCGGCGCCCCCGCCACCTCTGCCGCTGCCGCGGCAGCGGCGGCCCCGCGTGGAGTCAGCCCTGTCCGCAACGCGAGCCTCACGGCAGCGGGCATGGACGAGGCTCAGCGCCAGGCCACCGACCGCGCCGCTCGCCACGCCCAGCTAGTGGCTGACGCGCTGGCAGGGCGTGCGCCGCCGCAGCCACAGGGCCCACCGCCCGAGGCGAGCGCGGAGGGCGCACGCGAACAAGCTGTTCCAGCTGATGCTGCTCATCACGGCACTGACGGGGCGGGCGCGCCGCCGCAGGACGGACCAGCGGTGTCGCGTGCGCAGTATTCGCGCGCGCGCTGCGCCGATGCCGCGCCGCGCTGCCGCCGCTGGTTTGCTTTTGCTCTTGCGCTCGGCAGGATGGGTCGAGGAGTCGCCTCCCTCTCCCCCTGCTGCCGTCTCACCTTTCCTCCCTCCGTCCCCCGCGGTACAGGAGTGAGGAGGTTTTTTCGAGGCAGTTTTGCCGATGTTTATGAACCCCACCCGGCGCAGCGTCGACCATGCCTTGCCTACACTTTTGGCCCGACGGCGGCTTCAGCCCCGTCCAAGCCAATCTGCTGCGACGCCATGAGCTCCTACTGTGGCCAAGCCTCCTACCTGGGTGACGGCCAGGCCGCCCTCCACCGTGCGGGGCGTGCTAACCCCAGCTCCACCGACGGAGATGGGCCAGGTCGCTCCATCCACCTCGTCAGCCTCAACATCGCGAGTCTTCCAGCGAACTGGCCAACCATTACCGCCCTAGGTGTCGACCACAACGCCGCAGTCATAGCGCTGCAGGAGACCCGTCATGCCAAGCCTACCAGGCAAGCCATCGCCACCAACGCCGCCAATCCACACCACGGAGGATACCAGGCCAGTCTGGGACCTGACCTGGACCTGGCGCGTGCCCAGCGCAAAGCTGCTCACGGTGGCACGGACCACACGGTCGAGGGCAACACCGGCGCCTCGGGCGGGGTTGCCATCCTCTCTAAGGACGCCATCGTCGACTCCACCGTCGACGACATTGCGACCTGTATCGCCACCCTCAAGGCCAAGAAACGATGGCACGAGGCCTTCCTCCCGCTCTGCACCCAGCACCGCCGCAGGCGGCGACGAAACAACCACGGTCCCGCTGGGATCTACATTGCGAGCCTCTACGGGGTCGCTGGAGGGGACAGCACCGATTTGTTTCGGCTTGCTGATTGCGCCGCCGCGAGGGTCGGCTCAGCCCCGTATTTCATTTGCATGGACGCCAACACGAACATCGACGACAATCCACATCTGCTGCACATGATGCAGCACGGATGGTTTAACGTCGCTGAAGGCACACCAGACCACACCATGCACACATATGGCAATATCCCTGACTGGGACCGCGTCACCAAGTGCCCCCGCACTTCGCGCATCGACTATGTCATCGCCAACCAAGCTGCGCGATCCCTTGTCACCGACTTCTGCTATCTGCGTGACTTGCCAGCGAAGTCCCATGTTGGCCTGCAGGTCACACTCGACCTAAGCCGCCTCGATCACACGGCCCCACGCCTTTTGGCCCCCACGCCATACCCTCCAAACGACGGAGCTCATGAGGACCACGAACTCCAGGCACTAGGGACCCACATCGCCGGACGATACCACGACCGCATGGAGCAGGCTGACGCACGCGACGATGTGGAACGCATGTTCGCCCTGGCAAACGAGGCCAGCCATGAGTGCCATCTCACCCGGCTGCGGGGCCTGCCGCCCCCACCGCCAGACCACCCAAAAAAGAAGGCCCCTACCATGCACGGGCTCACACCCACGTTCGAGGAGCGACCCGCCGTCCCCCGCGCCTTTCCCACCTACGGAGCTTCCACGATTCACATGAACCGCCTTCGCAAGCTCCATCGGCAACTTTGCGAGCTTCGCTTCATCGGACTGCACCATCATATAGACTGCCGTGCTATCCCGCCGCACCTGGCGCAACGCATCGACTGCACGTGGGCCGCGGCCCGCCTTCTCTGCCACAAGCTGCGCCCCACGGCCCTCCTGGCTTTTCCTGACGCCTGGACCCCCGACGTGCCAGCGCCACGCGGAGAGCAGCTCGATCGTCTGATCCAAAATCTAGACTCGGAGCTGGCGCGACGTGCAAACCGAGCCAAAGCTGAACGCATCAAGATCTGGTCTGAGGGCGTCCGCGAGCCAAGCGGGCGAAAGGCGGCCATATACGCACGGGCTGCCGACTGCTCGCCCACGGCGTATCTCCGCACGCCTACCACTCCCGACGATGCACAGCTCCACTGCGACATCACCGCCTTCAACCCTGACCAAGCTAGCACGGACGACAGTGACGCCGACACCGACGCCGGCGGCTTCAGCCCCGGCGACGGTAGCTCGCCCGACACGGACAACGACGACGGCCCCATTCGTGGCCCACTACCAGCCCAGGTTCCCGACGCCCTCCCCGCCAACGCTATCGTTGCCAACACCAAAGACATGCTCAAGCTCATGGTCGACACCTGGGAGCCCATCCTGGGCACGTACCGCGCTCGCGCGGGCCATGACGCCGAAGCTATGCCGACGTGGGCGGACTTCTGCGACGAATACCGCCAAGAGCTGCCTACGCCATCACCAGCAGCCCCCTTCCACCTTACCGACGACCAACTCATCCACTTCATTCGCGCCCGTTCACCGCGCCGCGCGGGGGGACTCGACGGCTGGACGACCAAGGAGGCAAAGGAGTTACCCGACGACATCCTTCGCCTCTTCGCCAGCGTCTTACGTGCTATGCAACGCACTGGCACCATCCCCGAGCCCCTCCTGCACGTGCCAAACCCGTGCCTCCGAAAAGGCCGAGGGGAACTCCCGACGGACCAACGGCTTCTCTCGGTTCTTTCCGTGTGGATGTATGCGTGGGAGGCGCCGGCCTACCGTAGCCTCACGACCTGGCGGCAAGGATGGACCCATGCCACGAGCTTCGGCGCCGTTCCCAAAGCCACCATTGGGGATGTCAGCACTTCTCTCGCCCTGCGCATCGAACACGCCAGGACTTTACTCCTCCCCTTAGCTGGAGCAGCCCTTGACCGACAGAAGTGCTTCGACTACCTCATCACGGACATCTGTCTAAACCTTGCGCTGCACGCGGGGTGCCCACAAGACATCGTTACTGTCCGCCGAAACTTCTACAGACACCACAAACGCTACATCCGCATGAACGGAGCGTACTCCAGGGACCTGGCCAGGACAAACGGTCACCTCCAGGGCAGCTCGTGGTCCCTGGATGACATCAAGCTGCTCATGTGCGTGTGGACAAAGAGGCAGCACCGATACGTTCCTCGATCACTCAGCACTACCTTCGTTGACGACAGCAACTCCACTACCCACACCGCTCCTGAGCTGCAGAAATCTCTCGACGAAACCGCCAAGTTTGACCGATTCTCCGGTCAACGCATTCACCCTGGTAAAGTGGCAGGGTGGGCGCTCACCGATGAGCTGCACGCCGCCGTCACCCAGCTCACACTGGCGGATCGCCCCCTCCGAGTGGTCGATTCCTTCAAGCTCGTCGGGAGTTACATCAACGCCGAGGCAGCGCCGGCTCCAGCCGCGCTTAACCTCACGGCCACCGCAGACGCCCGTGTGCGGAGGGCGACTATCCGCCTGCCGCGCATTGGCAAGCTCCCGTCGCCGATGCTTATCAAGGCGCGGCACGCCCGATCCCTGGCCGCCAGCGTCTGCACCACGGGCACCGACATCCAAGCACCATCAGGCCCAGCCAAGACTGCCTACAACCACGCCCTCAAGGCGGCTATCCGCCCCAAGGGGAACAAGTGGGTCGAGTTCTGGACTCTCATGGCCGTGTGCGTGCCGGGACACGCCCTTGAGATCGACGCCATCACGCAGCGTGAAGCATTCCTGTGCCTGCGGCGTCAGGTTAACCGCGACGTCACACTCTACGGGCTCGCCAGAGACCTCCAACACCACGTCCAGACCCTGTTTGGTGGAGGACCCGTCGGGCGACTCGTCCAGTCGCTCCAGCAGCTCCGATGGACCTGGCCCACATTTGGCATCATGTACGATGACTGGGGCTGCCCGATCAGCTGGCTGAATCTACCCCAAAACGCCTTCCTGCACATGCTGCGGGCCTCACAACGCAGGGCATTTCTGCGGAAGATCAAGCCGCGGCGACACGACCTTGGCTACCTCGCCTCGGTCAGACAGGGCCTTGACCTCTTCGCCAGCACGTGGCTCGCGCGAACCAAAGGAGCAGCCAAATGCACTGCCTGGCAGCTGGCGCTCCTCCTGAACTACCTGTCGGGCGGGGACCACACCCAACAGCGACGATCCCGATCCAACACGTCGGCAGACCCCAGCCCCATGTGCCGCTACTGCGACGAGGAAGAGGAAACTCAGGAGCACACTGTCCGCGACTGTAAGTGCTGGGCCCGAGAAAGAGTTCCTCTCACCACCCTCATCAGTGACGACCAGTGGGCCCGTCTTCCGCCGCACACAAGACACTGCGGGCTCTTCGACGAAGACCCAGCCCTCCTCGACCTGCAGGCCGACCTCGCGAGGGACCCGCTGCCACAGCCCATCCCGCGGCCCCCCCCTGAGGGTGATCCTGCGGCTTCAGCCCAGGACACCTACACCACCTACCTTGACAACGACACTGGATGGACATGGGTCTATGCTGCCACGGACGGTGCGTGCACCAACCAAGCCATCCCACTCCTAGCACGAGCGGGCTACGGCGTCTACTACGGCATCGACCACCGCATGAACTACAGTGCACGCGTTCACGGCCTAACGCAGAACGCCCAGGTTGCGGAGACCCTTGCCATCGTCCACCTTACGGCGTGTGCCGAACGGCCCGTGCACGTCTTCGTGGACAACCAGGCGGTGGTCGATGGGTTCCAAAGCATCATCGACGGACATCCAGCGCCGCAGGGCACGCACGCGGAGCTCTGGGCAATGATTCACCGATGTGTCATGGCCAAGCCCGACATGTTTCGCGTCGAAAAAGTCGCCAGCCACCTGGGAGACCTGGGCATCGACCTTGGGCTCATCGGGCCCATCGCGGAGGAGTTCAACCGTCAGGCCGACGCCCTTGCCACAGCGGCGGCACGCACGCACAACCTCCCCGACGACATCGTTGAAGCTGCCAAAACACGACATCGCCAAGCGACCGTGCTTCACGGGGTCGCTGTCGCCATCTACGAGCGCAGACACCGCACTCTGCCGCTCCCACACCGCAGGGCTGGGTTTACAGCGGCTGAACTCAGCAAAATGGAACCGAACCCCCTGCTGTCGGACCAGGCACCACCCGCGGCTGGACCAGACATCCCGCAGAACCCGGACGAGCTCTGGGCCGAGGCCCAACGTGCGATGTACGACGAACAGGAGGACGACCCGTTCGGCTTCGGCGGGGGACTAGACTTCCTGGACGACGGGCCAGCCAGCGCCAACCTTGCCCCGTCGGGCATCCGCACGACGCCCACCTCGACTCCGCCACCGAGAGCGGCACCGCACCCACATGATGACGTCGCTCACCTCCAAGACGCCGACGAGGACTTTTATGATCCCCTCGGATTGGGTGGCAGCATAGACGACGTCCCGCCGACACCCCACGCTGCCGACGATGCCGCTTCATCGAGTCGCCACCCGGTCACGCGGCCGACCTCTGAGCCCTCGCACGGCATCATGATTGGTCCCTCCGTGCCACCAACCCCGTCCCCCCACCAGCGCCAGCCCGCGGGGGCGGCTTCAGCCCCCCCGCAGGGCACTGAGCCAGTCAGGCCGTCGCGCCCCGTCCACGCTCCTACTGTTGCAGGCTGCGAGGCTGCGGCTCCTCCGTCCTCAGGGGGCGTGGCCCCAGCGGCTTCAGCCCTGGGACCGCGCGACACCCTCCAGTCGCCTCGCCGCGGCGACGGCCGCCAGCGCACGGACCGCCGCACCGCGCTGGTCCACCACCTGGCCAGGCGCACCGATGACCTCGTCCCCGCCGCGAGGCCCGCGGCCGCGGGCACAGAGCAGCCGCCCCGCACCGACCGCGAAGCCGAGCTGTCCCAGTCTACGGCCGCTCTCAAGCAGAGGTGCGCAGCTCTCGCCGCCGACCTTGCCGCTGCCCAAGCCCGTCAAGGCCCTTTGCTCCAGCGCCTCCACCGCGCCGGTCGTGCCTTCGCCGAGCTGCTAACACCCCCGCCCGATGGTGCTGCGCCGCCACTCACCCTCCATGCTATGCTGTCATCGCTCCGCGGCGCTCCGCCTGGAGCCCCGCGCTAATCTCCGCCATTCTGCTTGCCCGTGTGCACGCGTGGCCCCGCGTCCACGGCGTCAGGGCGTGGGGGCGGGGGGTGCCCCGTCCCTGCGCGCCGCGCTGCGGCCAAGCGCCCAACTGGCGGTCTGCCAAGCCGCCTAGCCACGTGTCCGCACGTCGCCTTTCTTGTTGGGGCCTTCTTCGTCACGCGGTCTGACACGTGAGATCTTCACAGTCTGTCCGCCGTCCGTAGCTTCAGACGCAATGCGCCGGGGGAGGGGGTCTGTTGCCCGCCCTCGTATCTTAAGGCTGCACCGCCGCTAATAGTGTTTTGCGGGTTGTCGCACCGCAGTGCGCCTCGCGGACGGACCCTGGTCCGCCTACTTGTCCGGTTCTCTCTCTCTCTCTCTCTCTCTCTCTCTCTCTCTCTCCCTCTCTCTCTCTCTCTCTTTCTCTCTCTCTCTCTCTCTCTCTCTCTCTCTCTCTCTCTCTCTCTCTCTCTCTCTCATCTCTCTCATGTCTCTCATATCTCTCTCTCTCATCCCTCTCTCTGTCTCTCTCTTCTCTCTCTCTCCTCTCTCTCCTCTCTCTCTCTCTCTCTCTCATACTCTCTCCTCTCTCTCTCCCTCTCTCTTCTCTCTCTCTCTCTCTCTCTCTCTCTCTCTCTCTCTCTCTCTCCTCTCTCTCTCTCTCTCTCTCTCTCTCTCTCTCTCTCTCTCTCTCTCTCTCCTTCTCTCTCTCTCTCTCTCTCATCTCTCTTCTCTCTCTCTCGCATCTCTCTCTCTCTCTCTACATTCTCTCTCCTCTCTCTCTCCTCTCTTCTCTCTCTCTCTCTCCTCTTCTCTCTCTCTCTCTCTCTCTCTCTCTTCTCTCTTCTCTCTTCTCTCTCTCTCTCTTTCTCTCTTCTCTCTTCTCTCTTTCTCTCGCCTGTCTCCTCTCTCAACTCCCCCTCTCTCTCTCTCTCTCCGCTCTCTCTCTCTCTCTCTCTTTCTCCTCTCCCTCTCTCTCGCTTCCTCTCTCTCTCTCTCTCTCTCTCTCTCCCTTGCTCTCTCTCTCTCTCTCTCTCTCTCTCTCGTCACGGGCTCGTGAGATCAGCCAGGGTGGCTCCCCCTTGGGGCTCCCAAATGATGCCCCTGGCAGCGTTTTGTGACCATGAGGCTCTCAAGAGATACATGTTGGGGGCGCCAAGCGGCAATTCTAGCTGAGACGTCCCACCAACATCGGCGCGAACGGGCTCGTGAGATCAGCCAGGGTGGCTCCCCCTTGGTGCTCCCAAATGATGCCCCTGGCAGCGTTTTGCGACCATGAGGCTCTCAAGAGATACATGTTGGGGACGCCAAACGGCAATTCTAGCTGAGGCGTCCCACCAAAATCGGCGCGAACGGGCTCGTGAGATCAGCCAGGGTGGCTCCCCCTTGGGGCTCCCCAATGATGCCCCTGGCAGCGTTTTGTGACCATGAGGCTCTCAAGAGATACATGTTGGGGACGCCAAACGGCAATTCTAGCTGAGGACCCACCAAAATCGGCGCGAACGGGCTCGTGAGATCAGCCAGGGTGGCTCCCCCTTGGGGCTCCCAAATGATGCCCCTGGCAGCGTTTTGCGACCATGAGGCTCTCAAGAGATACATGTTCGGGGCGCCAACCGGCAATTCTAGCTGAGACGTCCCACCAAAATCGGCGCGAACGGGCTCGTGAGAACCGCCAGGGTGGCTCCCCCTTGGGGCTCCCAAATGATGCCCCTGGCAGCGTTTTGTGACCATGAGCCCCTCAAGAGATACATGTTCGGGGCGCCAAACGGCAATTCTAGCTGAGACGTCCCACCAAAATCGGCGCGAACGGGCTCGTGAGATCAGCCAGGGTGGCTCCCCCTTGGGGGCTCCCAAATGATGCCCCTGGCAGCGTTTTGCGACCATGAGGCTCTCAAGAGATACATGTTGGGGGCGCCAACCGGCAATTCTAGCTGAGACGTCCCACCAAAATCGGCGCGAACGGGCTCGTGAGATCAGCCAGGGTGGCTCCCCCTTGGGGCTCCCAAATGATGCCCCTGGCAGCGTTTTGTGATCATGAGAGAGTGTGAGTGTGAGCTTAACTTATCTTATCTTATCTGGAATTCTCTTATTATCATATCTTGTGCTATCTTATCTATCTTGTAGTATCTTATCTTGTCTTGTCTTATCTGGTGATTATCATTGGGAGGAGGGAGGCGCGAGCGGGAGGAAGAAGGAGGAGGAGGAGTGGGAGGCGTCAGAGTAATAACAAGAACCCCAATCCTTAGGATATGGGGAAAAATGAAAGGTTGAAGTAACCATCATTCGACCGAATCGCTTCAGGGGCTGCAGACCATTTCGCTTGTGTTTTCACCACAGCAGGTTCAGTTCACTCTCCGCGCGAGTTCATGTCTCACCGATTCAACGCGGGGTGCCAGGTGGAGCTGGCTGCCCATGTCAGTTAGTAGCGTCGCTGAACTCAGGCGGGGAGTGAACTCTAGCTGGTGTTGGCCCTGATCCTCCGCGGGAATCAGCCCCCGCCCGCCGTCCACATATGTTACAGCTGTTCGGCTCATCCGGTCTCAGTCTGTACTATCGGAGAGATCCTTGCACGTACATTTATCTCGCGGTATTTCGCGTTTTCATTTTTCTTTGCAGAATCTTTTTCTTTCCGTACGTTTCGGGCGAGCGCCACGTCTCAACTTTGCGCGGCTGGTGAACCCGATCTGGTATATTTTAGGGAGTTCGGGTGAGGGCCACGTCTGAACTTGCGCGGGTAGTGAACTCCACCTGGTACTCCTTGTGCGCGGTCGGGAAGAGCGCCTAGGCGACATGCGACATCAATGTTGGTGCACGTTCTTGCCAGGCTCTTCGATTTCACGCGCTTCCCGTTCATGTCAAGATCGGTTCTGGAAAAATTGCCGTTTCGCTCGAAATATCCTCGCAAAATCGGCTCCGGAGGGGACTCCGAACTGGCATTGTCTTGGAGTCGCTCCCGGAGAGCTTCAAAACGGCTCCAAAGAGCCCCGAAAAGGCTCCCCAGGGGACCCCCGAAACGGCCCAAGAGACACCCAAGAGGCCCCCAAGAGGCGCCTAGAGGCTCCCAAGAGGCGCCCAGAGGCACCCCCGAGCGCGCGAAGAGGCCCAAGGACTGGCCAAGAGAACCCCAAGACGGTCCAAGATAACGCCAAGACGGCCCAAGAGAGCCCCCACAGACCCTCGAGAGACGCCTGGACAGTCCAGGAGTGTCACAAAAGCCTCCAAGAGGCCCCCAACATGCTCCCCACGGGCCCCAATCAGGCCGCGCCGACGCCGATGCCTCCGACCTACGCGCCGACGCCAGTGCCTCCGACTTACGCGCCGACGCCGATGCCGACGGCCGCGCCGACGCTGGCGCCTCCGACCTACGCGCCGACGCCGATGCCTCCGACCTACGCACCGACCCCGGCGCCAACTAACGGCTTCACGTGCGGGGACTACGTCGTTACTGACGTCAGTTTCGCGAATCGCGACGTCGTGTCCGTCATCTCGGCCATGGTGTGCGTCCTTGCTGCAGCGTGGGCCTGAGCGCGGCCGACGCAGGAGGTAGGACGAGGCACCTCAAAGGGGGTCCTTGCTGGCCAGCCCGCACTCGTGCTCGCTCATTGGTTCCCCCGGAGGGTCTACAGAGGGCCCCAAGAGACTCCCAAGAGCGCCCCAGGAGGCCCCCAAGGAAAACCCCCAGACAGCCCAAGATGGTGCAACGACGGCCTAAGTAGGTAGAGACATGAAGTAGGAAGGCGTTGAAAGTAGATTGGGTGTCCGCCCGCCCCCTAAAGAGGGCGGAAAAGGTGAAGCCACTCGATCCTTGAAGTTGGAAGGTGCCTAAAGCAGGTTGGGATCTGGGAATCCAGTAATTCGTACTTGCAACGACCAATAGGTAATTACTTACATGTGAGTCCTGCACTACACCGAAAAAATGCGGAGAGCAAACGCACGCCCCAGGCCCACGCCACGAGATCGATACATGTATCCACTTCTGGGACCAGGAGCGGTGTCAGAGGAGGCCAGTCCACAGGAAACCTCCCGCAAGAAACCCAACCCTGAGACCCCAGGACATCCACTGATGTTTGGCGTGGGAACGTCACGATTTCCATAGCTAAACCATCGAAACCCAAGAAACCCAGGGCACCCTGGAGGCAAGCAGGGTGATTCTTGGCATGGGCCCCCACCGTATACGCCCTCCTGCCTTGGCCAGGGCGTGGACCAGGGTAAGCTTCCATGCCAG
Organism: Prorocentrum cordatum; assembly: GCA_963575745.1. Lineage (NCBI taxonomy): Eukaryota > Dinophyceae > Prorocentrales > Prorocentraceae > Prorocentrum > Prorocentrum cordatum. Next base: position 110,158 of record CAUYUJ010021520.1, on the reverse strand, counting down.
TGCTTGCGCGCCAAACATTGTGTAATAAACAGTGTTTGGCGCCCTCGATGCAAGGAAACGCTGTTTTTTTGTTTCTCCTTTTTTTTTGGTGTGTGAATCAACGAAGCACTTTTTTTGGGGGGGGGTTGGAACCCCATGCTCGCCGCGGCCTCCCTACCAGCATCTCTCTGCTTCCCAAAACAAAAAAAAAAACAAGAACAAACATACACAGTGTTTGGCGCCCTCGATGCCAGGAATCGCTGTGTATTTTGGTTGTTTTTTGGTTGTTTTGGTTTTGGTTGTTATGGGGGGGAGGGGGTTTGGAACCCCCATGCTCGCCGCGGCCTCCCTGCCAGCACCCTTCTGTCTGCTTCCCAAAGCAAAGCAACAACAACAAAAAACAAAAGTACACAGTGTTTCGTTGATTCACAGACAAGAAAACAAAAACACAACAAACATACACAGCGTTTCCTTGCATCGAGGGCGCCAAACACTGTGTATGTTTGGTTTTTCTCGGTTTTGGGAGGCAGAGAGAGGAGTGCTGAGAGGGAGGACGCGGCGAGCATGGGGCCTTGCAGAACTGAAGAATACACAATGTTTCATTGTTTCACAGATCCCTTGGTTCCTCGACCCTGGCTCGGGGCTCGGGGCCCGAGGCCTAAGGGGAAGTTCCTCCGCCGCGCCCCGGCCTCCGAAGCCCGCTCACCGGGCAGCCCCCGGGGCCGCTCTGGAGGCCGGCCCCGCCGGAGGGGAGAGATCGCATAGGGGTCTCCCTAAGGAGGTCCCCTACAAACCTCCTAGGAGGCCTCCTCCTCCAGAGGGGAAGCCTCCGGGAGACCTCCCTTCCCCCTCCCGGAGGTCGGCCGGGGCGGGCCCCCGGACCCAGACCTCCAACGTCTTGACAAAATCAAGGCGGAAGGGTTTGGAGATTTTCTGCCTCCAGCCCCAGGAGAGGAGAGATCGGCCGGGACGGGCCCGGGGACCCAGACCTCCGACGTCTTGCAAACAAAAATTAAGGCGGAAACTTTTGCATATGTTCGGCCTCCGGAGGCCCTCAGCGGCCCCCGGGACCGGCAAGAAACGACTCAAATGAAAAGTCCCCCCCACACGAGCCAAAGAGGAGAGGGGGGGGAGCTTCAAGCCCCCCCCCCTTTGCACCAAGGGAGGGGGGGGAGCTTCCAAGGACCCCCCCCTTTTTAAAGGGAGGGGGTGGCTCACCGGCTCACCCCAGCTCCATTAAAAGGAGGGAGGGGGGGGGGGTAGCTTGGAAGCCCCCCCCACCTTTTGCGGCCACGAAAAGAGGGGGAGGGGGGGGTAGCTTCCGAAGCCCCCCCCTTTCAAAGGGGGGGGGTGGCTCACCCCGGCTCAATTAGAGTGAGGGAGGGGGGGGGGGTAGCTTGGAACCCCCCCCTCCTTTCCGGACCACGAAAAGGGGGGGGACGGGCTTCCGAAGCCCCCCCCCCTTTAGCAAGGAAGGGGGGAGGGGGGTAGCTTCAAGCTGGGACCCCCCTTCTAGTCTGTCGCGCCCCGCGAGCGCGGTCCATCGAAGGTTGCAGAAAGGTTTTTCAAAACAAACTTTCCAAAAACCTGCTGGAACTGGAAACGTTCCTGAGGGAGGTGTTAGGAAGGTTTCAGGACGTTTTCCAAAAACCTTCCAAAAACCTTTGAGAACGGTTTTAGGAAGGTTCCAGGACGCTCCCGGGTTTTGGGGAGGTTCCAGGAAGGTTTTTTCCCCAAAACCTTCCAATAAACCTTCCGGAGGAAGGTTTTAGGAAAGTTCCAGGAGGGTTTTCCCAAAAAGCCTTCCCAAAACCTCCCTGAGGAAGGTTCCAGGGAGGTTTTTGCAAACAAGCAAAAACTTTCAACAGCATTCCTGAGGAGGGTTTTAGGAAGGTTTCAGGAAGGTTTTTCACCAAAACCTGTCAAAAAACCTTCCTGAGGAAGGTTTTAGGAAGGTTTCAGGGTTTTGTTCCCAACAACCTCCCAACAAACCTTCCTGGGGAAGGTTTTGGGAAGGTTCCAGGAAGGTTTTTTTCCACAAACCTTCCAAACACCTTCCTGAAGAAGGTTCTAGGAAGGTTCCAGTAAGGTTTTTTCCCAACAACTTTCCAAAAGCCTTCCTGGGGAAGGTTTTAGGAAGGTTCCAGGAAGGTTTTTGTAAAAACAATTTTTCAAAACACCATCCCGGGCAAGGTTTTAGGACGATTTCAGGGAGTTTGTCCTTATATACATATTTATACATATATATATACATATGTATGAGTGTATGTATGTATGTATGTATGCATGCATGCATGCATGTATGTATGTATGTATATATATATATATATATATATATACATATATCGGCGCACCGGGTCCGGGGGCCCGGGGCCGGGACCCCGACCGCAAATGTGCACCCCGGGGGGGCCGGAGGCTCGTCGGGGCTTGCCGGAGGCCTCCCCAGTCAGACAAGACGGCCCAAGAAGCGCCCAAGACGGCCCAAGAAACTTCCAAGAGGCCTCCAATAGGGCTCCGAGATGCTGAAGATGGCCTCCAGACGTCCAAGGACGCCTCCAAGAGGGCTCCAAGATGCTGAAGATGGCTTCCAGACGTCCAAGGACGCCCCCAAGACGCCCCAAGAAGCCTCCAACATGCGTCCCAAGAGGGCCCCTAGACGCAAACATTGGCCCATTCCCTTCGTAAGACGTACATTTTTCACAAAGTTGCTTTTTGGGCTTTCCGACGTTACAGGACGGCCCACGAGGCGCCCAAGACCGCCCCAAGACGGCCCAAGAAGCTTCCAAGAGGGCCCAAGGACAGCCCAAGAGGGCCCCAAGACGGCCCAAGAGGCGCCCAAGATGGCCCAAGAGGGCCCCAAGACGGGCCCAAGAGGGGGCCCAGAGGGGGACAACGAACCGCAAGCTCGAGCCTTCCGCCCCAAGAGGCCGCCAGGAGGCCCCCAGGAGGCCCCTCAAGAGGCCCCGGGAGACCCCCAAGAGGCCCAAAGGAGGCCCCGAGAAGCCCCAAATCGGCCCCCACAATGCTTCGAACCTGCTTCCAGGAGGCCCCCGACAGGTTCAGAGGCTCCCAAGAAGCTACGTCAAACTCCCAGCGAGCAGCCGGACGAGGCCCCCCAAAAAATCCCAAGAGGGTTCCAGTATTTGTATCCTTCAGCGCTCTCTGGCCTTCTTCCCCCTGCCCCCGTTCCTGCGACTTTCGTTGACTCAAGCTCGCCTCCTCTCCATTTCCTCTCTCTGCCTCTCTCTCTCTCTCTGTCTTCTTCTCTCTCTCTCTCTCTCCATCTCTCTCTCTCTCTCTCTCCTTCGCTCTCTGTCTGTCTGTCTCTCTCTCTCTCCCTCTCTTTCTCTCTCTTTCTCTTTCTTCCTTTCAGATTCCGTGTCCTTGCGACCTTCTGCAGTCCCCGACGTCGCCACGGCTGGATCCGCTCGAGCGGGTCTTGTGATGTGCGGCGGTGCGAAGCCCGTCCCACTGATCAAGGCACAGGTACGAAATGATGGGTCCATCATTTCTTGCCTTCCCATGTGCGTTTTCCCAATCGATTCCTGGGCCCGAGGTCGCAAAAATTACGACGCCGGAGGTCTGGGGAGGCGGGAAGCACGACCTGGACCTCCGACGTCTTGGAAAAATCACGACGGCGGTTTCGGTCAATTTTCGGCCTCCGGGGCCCCTCGCAGGGTCCCGGGACCGTCAGAAAACGACTCAGGATGAAAAAAAACACATCCCCAGGAAGTCGTCGAGAGGTCCAGGGGCCGCGCACAGAAAGCATCACGACATCGGACGTCCAGAGAGGAGATAGGAACACGAGGAGGAGGGAGCCCAGACCTCCTGGCGACGCAACACCAAAGACAACAAAAGCTTCCCCGCGACTTCCCCCAGAGACTCTAACTACAGAAACTCCTTTCGTATTCCGGCCAGAAGCATCCAGAAACGATGTACATTAGCCCTGGCGGGGGAAATGTCGGCCCCCAAAATGCTTCGAACCTGTTTCCAAGAGGCCCCCGACAGGTTCAGAGGCTCCCGAGAAGCTACGTCAAACTCCCAGCGAGCGGCCGGACGAGGCCCCCCAAAAAATCCCAAGAGGGTTTCAGTATTTGTATCTTTCAGCGCTCTCTGGCCTTCTTCCCCCTGCCCCCTTCCCTGCGACTTTCGTTGACTCAAGCTCGCCTCCTCTCCATTGCCTCTCTCTGCCTCTCTCTCTCTCTCTGTTTTTTTTTTTTTTTTCTCTCTCTCTCTCTCTCCATCTCTCTCTCTCTCTCTCTCTTTCCTTCGCTCTCTGTCTGTCTGTCTCTCTCTGCCTCTCTTTCTCTCTATCTTTCTCTCTCTTCCTTTCAGATTCCGTGTCCTTGCGACCTTCTGCAGTCCCCGACGTCGCCATTGCTGGATCCACTCGAGCGTGTCTTGTGATGTGCGGCGGTGCGAAGCCCGTCCCACTGATCAAGGCACAGGTACGAAATGATGGGTCCATCATTTCTTGCCTTCCCATGTGCGTTTTCCCAATCGATTCCTGGGCCCGAGGTCGCAAAAAGTACGACGTCGGAGGTCTGGGGAGGCGGGAAGCACGACCTGGACCTCCGACGTCTTGGAAAAATCACGACGGCGGTTTTTGTCAATTTTCGGGCGTCCTGAGCCTCGGAGGCCGCCGCTTCCGACCCCCCATGGGAGGACGGAGCGGCCGGGGAGGTCCAAAAAAATCCAGGAGGCCCTCCAAAGGCTCCCAAGACGGCCCAAGCGGGCCCCGAGTCGCCGAAAGACCGCTCCAGGACGCCCAAGAAAGGCCCAAGACGGCCCGAGAGGCCCCCCAAGGCACTCCACGACGCTTCAAGACGCCTCTCCAGAGCGCTTCAAGAGGCCGAGATCGTCAATTTTACGAATGTTTTCGAACGATTTTGACCTTCCAGCTTTTTCGGCTGTCCGACGTTCCACGACGGCTCAATAGGCCCCCAAGAGCGCCCCAAGGCGGTCCAAGAGGGCCCCAGGACGGCCCCAGAGTCGCCCAAGACAGCCCCACAGAGCCCCAAGACGACCCCAAGATGCGCCCAAGAGGGGGACCACGACTCCAAACTTCGACCCTCCCGCTTGAAGAGTGCTCCAGGAGGACCCAAGGAGCCCCCAAGAGGCCCCAGGAGGCCTCCAAGAGGCACCCAGGAGGCCCGAACGAGGCCTGAAGAGGCCACAAAACAGCCCCGAGGAGGCCCCACACCGGTCCCAAAACGGCTACCGAGAAGCTGCGAAACTGCCTTCACGACGTCCCCGACAGGCCAACCACGAGATCCAAACTAACACCCATGAGGCCTCTGACCCACCTCCCAGGGCACGGTGGCGGGGGCAGTGACAGCACTTGTGCACAGCATGTTCCGGCGAGAGCCTTCCAGAACACGCTGCAGGAGGAGGAGGAAGATCAGGAGGAGAGAGAGCTGGAGTGGGAGGAGGAGGAGGGGGACGAGGAGAAGGACGAGGCCTCCAAGACAGCTCCAAGATAGCCGAAGAGGCTTCCAAGAGGGCCCTGGGCGGCCCACGAGGGCCCCAAGGCGGTGCCTGAGGCGCCCAAGACGACCCGAGAGGGCCCCAAGACGGCTCCAAGAGAGGCCCAAGAAGGGAAACTCGAACCGAGAATCCGAGCTTTCTACCCCGTGAGGTTCTCGGGAAGTCCCAAGAGGCCCCCAATCGGATCCAAGAGGCCCCCAAGAAATTCCTAAGAGGGCCGACGAGGTTCCAAGAAATCTCCCAAGATGGCCCCAAGAGGCACAACTCATCGTGTTAAGATTGGGCTTTGACGGGTTTTCATGTTTTTTTCTGCCTTTTGGCATCCCGATGCTCCAAGACGGCCCAAGAGGCTTCCAATACCGCTCCAACATAGAGGAAGAGGTCTCCAAGAGACCCCCAAGACTGCCCGCGAGGGCCCCAAGACGGTGCTTGAGGCGCCCAAGACGGCCCGAGAGGGCCCCAAGAGCCCCAAGAGAGGCCCAAGAAGGGGAACGCGACCAAACAGCAGAGCGTTCCCCCCAAAAGGCCCACAGGAGGCCGCAAGAGGCCCCCAAGTGGTCCGACGAGGACCCCAAAAGCTTCCCGAGGGCCTAAAAGGCCCCTAAGAGACGTCCAAGAGGTTTTAAAATAGCCCAAGAGAGCCCTCGATGCGCCGAAACTGCTTCCAGCAGGCCCCCGGGAGGCTTCCGGATTGTCTCAATCTGGCCGCAGGTGGCCTCAAGTCGGGCCTCCACGCAGCCAAGACGGCCACTGACGGCTTCAGATTGCAGAACCGATGCCCCCAAGGGACCCTCAGACGCCCCCCCAAGAAGCACCCAAGAGGTGCCTCAAACAGCCAGTTGACGAAGCATGCGGAACACCCCAGAAGCTCCTCAGATGCCGTCGCGCGCCTGTGCTTGATAGCGTTGTCCAAGATCGTCCAGCGCCCCCCCGGCCTGGGCTAGAACCTGAGCGCGCGCGAAGCGCGCGCGATGTTTCTAGCCCAGGGGCCCGAAAACAGCTGCCCGACACACCATGGGAGTACCGGGGCTCATTTCCCCTATGTTTTTATTGGGTTTCGGCGTCCCGGGCCTCGGAGGCCGCCGCGATGGTCCCGGACATTTTCCAGATCCTCGGCGCGGGCTCCAAGACTATTCCGCAGAGGGCTCCAATAGGCTCCAGGGCAGCCCAAGAGGGCTCCAAGACGGCTCCAGGAACGACTGCAGGGTCTCATTTTTCTTTTGTTTTCTGCAAGACGGCTCCAGGAAGACTGCATGTCTTCTGAGGATGGCTTCCGCCTCTTGCCCCGAGCATCCCAAACTGCCTGAACGGTCCCCACTCGCCTTCCCCAAACCCAGCGCTTGCCCAAGCGCGTTCCGGACGGTCTTCGCAGGAACGCGCTGGAATGATCACGCGCTGCGGTTTCCCATGCCAACGTCCTCGGACGTGGGTGCCTTGCCACGAGCGCGTTCCGGGAAGATGCTCCCGGAACGCGCTGAAAAGATCTGGCCACATCTCGGGGACGCTCCCGACACCGCTCCCCCAGCCTTTCCGGGCAGCCTCCACAGCGCTCCAGGAGGGCCCAAGACACCCCCCAGGAGCCCCCAGAATGTGAAAGGATGGCCCAAGACGCTCCCGAGCAGCCCAAGTCAGCCTTCCGACGTCTCTCGAGGCTCCCAGGTGGCCTCCAAGAGACCCCAAGAGGTCTGATAGGTATCACGGTACGGCCCGAAGAGGCCAAAGTCGTATATGTTCAATTGTCTTTTCAATGTTTTTGACTTCTCGCGTTTTCGAGCTTCAACGGTCCAAGAGCGTCGAAGAGCTTCCCAAGACCGCCCCAATACCACCCAAGATACCTTCAGGACGGCCCCAAGACGGGCCAAGAAGGCTCCAACACTCCCGAAGAGGCGCCCAGCACAGCCCCAGACCACCCCAGAACAGGCCCAAGATGGGCCCAAGAGCGAGAGCAGGAGGCTTCCAGAGACCTCCGAGAGGCCTCCGGGACCCCCCAGAGGCCCCCAGCACACCCCCGATCCTTGAGAGGCCCCAAACAGACCCCGACGAGGCTCCAAGAACAACCCAAGAGAGCTGCGAGAGCCGTCCCGAGAGAGCCCAGAGGGGGTAACATCGTTGATTTCCATTGGTTTTTCCTATGTTTTTCGCCTTCTCACGTTTTCCCGCTTCCAGCCCTCAAAGATCGAGGATTTGGGAAAATGGAGAGGGAATTACAAAAATTGTGTTTCATCAAAGTGGAACTCCTACTCGGGGGTCCTACATATCCCCTGACATCTGGCCGGTACCGCGCCTCCCGGCTTCATCCGCAGAGCGAGTTTGCAGTGCGATTAGACCTTTTTGGGACGTTTCTTTGAATTTGTCTTGGAGCGTCTTCTGGGCCTCCTGGGGGCCTCTTGGTGCCTTTTGCTGGACCCTGGAGCCCTCCTGGGAACCTCTTCGAGCGAAAACCTACGGTTTTCCGTCCGTGACCTGTGTCCCCATTGGGGGACTGGGGTGTTCCGGGGGTTCTGCTGGGGCGCCGGGGGGCCGTAAGATCGCCCGGATACGGCCAAACATGGCGCTTCCAGACCGCGGGAACGACCAATGGCGGCCAAGACGGCCAAGGCGGCCAGAATTAGCCCTTGACTATCCAAGAGGCCTCCAAGACGCCCCCAGAAACTTCCAAGATGCCTCCAAATGAGCCCCGGGAGGCACAACTTGTTGCTTATCCAAAGGTTTTGAAGGATTTCCATGTTCTCGCCTTTTAAATTTTCCGACGCTCCACAACGGCCCCAGAGGTCATATTTTCCGTTGCAAGACAGCCCCAGAGGCTTTGAAAACGGCCCCAAAACGGCCCAAGAGGGCCCCAAGACGGCGCCGGAGGCGCACAGGACGGCCCGAGAGGGTTTTATGGACCTCCACCAAATGCCCCAGTGGGGGTGCCCGCATGCGTCCGCCACACCCAGTACAGCGCTTCGCGGCCCCATAGAGAGCTCCACCGAAGGTCTCAATTGCGCAGCCCGCATGCGTCTCACCCACCGAGTACAGCGCGTCGTGGCCCCACAGGGAGTTCCGACGAAGGTCCCAGAGGCGCAGCCCGCATGCGTCTCCCCCACCAGTGCAGCGCTTCGTGGCCCCATAGGGAGCTCCACCGAAGGTCTCAATTGTGCAGTCCGCATGCGTCTCCCCCACACAGTACATCGCTTCGTGGCCCTACAAGGGGGCTCCACCAAATGTTCCAGTGGCGTAGTCCGCATGCGTCTCCCCCACACAGTACAACGCTTCGTGGCCCTACAAGGGGGCTCCACCGAAGACGATGGCTACAACAGCGGTGCTCACAACTGCATCTGGTTGGGTCCTTCGCCAGGCCAATTTAAATTGACCCCCCGTTTATTGTTGCACATCAGACCATCATTAAGGCCCCCGTCACCATCGAACAAATATCCCAGGAAGCCTTCGAGGGTCCCAAATCATCGAACACCTAAAGGAAATTGATGATTATGTGGTTTCCGCATTTCCCCTTCTATACGCTTCCGAGGCTTGCGCAGGGACTCCAACAAGGTCGTTAGATGCACTAGGCGATTCAACAAGTGATATTCCATGCGTTAGCCTGTCGGGCCTAGCTAGAACTTGAGCGCTCGCGAAGCGCGCGATGGTTATAATATGGTTACATCAGATATGTTTATTTCTGTGTGTATATATAGTTCCATGCCTCCAGATGTCCTTGACCATGTAACACCATACATCCACATATCCATAGTCCCACACTCTCAGACTCCACGCATCCATGCGGCCCTACATCCATGCCCGCGCGCGCCCATAGCTGCATGCACCTACATGCGTTCAGAGTTTTATGCTTCCACTCCTCCTTACTCTCTTCTTATCCATACCACCATTCCTCCAAACATCCAAACCTCTACCTCCGTACCTGCTCTGCGCAAGCAATATTCTAATGCACTCTTCTGCGCATCACGGCCAACTTGGCTGGCGTTTGTCGCGTCGACGGGCGGTTTTGGACGCGAGTAATTTGACCCGCGCCCGCGCGACTGGAAGGAAAAAAGCTCCTCTCTCCCCTCCGTGTCCTCCACTCCTTCCGTCTCACCCCTTCCGTCCCGCCGTTCCTTCCCCCTCCCCCCCCCATACTTTCAGAGTTTGGCTGCCACGCGCAGTTCCCAAGCCGAGTCGACGCTCTTTCGAGGAGAAGGAGGAGGAGGAGGAGGAGGAGGAGGAGGAGGAGGAGGAGCAGGAGGAGCAGGAGGGGGAGGAGGAGGAGAAGGAGGGGAAGCAGGCAGAGGAGACAAGGAGGCAAAGGAATGGTAGAAGGAGAAGGAGGAGGAAGGGAGGGGGGGGAGGGCGCAGGAGAAGCGGGCAGAGGAGACAAGGAGGCAAAAGAAGGGGAGGAGGAGGAGAAGGCGGAGGAGGAGGAGGAGGAGGAGGAGGAGGAGGAGGAGGAGGAGAACGGGGTAAGACTGGGGAGGTTTGGGAAGAGCTAGGGGGAGAAGGACTAGAAGGAGGAGCAGCAGGAGGAGGAGGAAGACAGCCAGCGCGGCCTACACCTGGAAGTCCAGCCATGCTCCTGTGTCGGAATGTTGCTCTCGCTTGAGCGCTGGCCACATCCCTGATCGGGAGTGGTGCGCTGTCGCCTGAGCGCTGGCAACAGTTCTGTCGAAGGAATGGTGCTGTCGCCTGCGCGCCGGCCACACCCGTTTCTGGGATGGCACTCTCGCCAGAGCGCCAGCAACAGCCAGACTTGCAAGGATGTTTCAGGCGAAACGGGCCGGACCAAATCAGGTGACGGCATCTGAGAGCTTCGAGTTGCGAGGATGCGTCCGGCGAACGGGCCGGACCAACGTTCGCGCGGCATCTGGGAGTTCAGAGTTGCGAGGATGTCTCAGGCGAAAGGGGTTGGACCATTTCAGGTCACGGCATAGGATCCCAGAGTTACGAAGGAGTTTTAGGCGAGACGGGCTGGACCTCAGGTCACGGCATCTGGGAGCTCAGAATTGCAAGGACCTCTCATGCGAAAGAGGTCGGACACTCTTTCTTGCGGCATCTGTGAGCCCCGAGATGCCACGAAACTGGTGGTCCTGTCAGTTTCGCCTGAGACATCCTCGCAACTCTTGGCTTGGGGCATTTTTCGCCTTAGACATCGTCGCAACTCTGGGCCCATGTATGTCCTGTCCTATGGTGATCTTCGACTCGCCCGAGACATCCTTGTAACTCAGAGCTCTTCGTTGTTTTCCTTGTGCTTCTTTTTGTTTATAGGCGTCGAAGGAATCTGCGCATCCCCCCTGTGACCTGACGAACGGTTGTGACGAGCAGTTCTGGTGAGTGGTTGGCAAGTGGATTCGAAATGATGTTCCCGCCGGGGGGCAGCCAGCGCACGCGCTGCGGGGCGGCCGACGCGCTCCCGCGGCGCCAAGAGGGCGGCGAGCGCGCGCAAGGAGCAGGCAGAGCATTGAAGGGCATTCCCTGGTTCTGTCGCTGCGCCATTGTAGAACTCCCTTTGTAGAGTCCTTGGCGGCGTCGGCGTTGACGACGGCGGCGACGACGAAGCGCCCCGTGGCAGCGGCGACGGTGAAGGCGATGCCGACTACGGTACGACGAACGCGGCGACAGCGACGAGTAAGATGACGACGCGACAGCGTCGACGGCGACGGTGGCGCGGACAACGTGTGCGGGGGCGACCGCAACGACGGCGACGACGGCAGCGGCGGCGGCGGCGACCACGATGGCGATGCGACGACGACGACAGCGACGACGATCACCACCGCTGCGGCGGCGACGTGGACGACGCCGATTTCCTAGGTGGATTTTTTGTGAACCTTATGTGGGGTCCGGCGACGGGGGGGAAAGGCAGGGGCAAGATAATGAGAAGGCAACGAGGAGGGCGGGGACGAGGCAGAAAATGAGGAGAAGGACCACGCAACGACGACGACGCCAACATCCGAAACGGTGGCGGCGACGGCTGTCACGACCACCAGGGTGAAAGCGGCGCGTGCCGCGATGATGTCAACGACGACAACGATGACGACAGCGCCGGCGGCCTTGGCGGCGCCGGCAACGACGACACCGACGACAACCAAGCCCAAGACAATGGCGACGACGGCGGCGACAGCGGCGGCTTCGGCGGCGGCGGCGACGACGAGGACAGCGGTGGTGATGACGACGACGAAGAAGACGACGACGACGACGACAACGGAGACGACGACGACGGGTACGATGTCAATGACGACGCCGACGACGACGATGGCGACGAGGAAGCACCCCCACCGCGACAACTGGGAGGCCAGAGTTTCGCAGATGTGTCAGGTGAAACGGCATTTCGGAGGTCAGAGTCGGGAAGATTCCCCTGGCGCAGTCGGTCAGACCACCTCGCACGCGGCACCTCGGATATCAGAGTTGCGAGGAAGGCCGCAGGCAAAACAGGCTGGACCATTGCAGGTCTCCAAGCCCAGAGTCGCGAGGATGTCCCAGGAGGCGCGAGGATGTCTCAGGCGAACTTGGTCGAACCACTTCCCGTGCAGCATCTTCGAGCCCTGGTGTTGCGAGGATGTCTCAGGCGCAATTGGCTGGGCAACCTCTTGCGCGGAATCCGTGAGCTCCGAGCGGCGAGGATCTCGCAGGAAAAATTGGCTGGATCACTTTAAGTCCGGACACTTCGGAGCCCCATCGAATATGTCCCAGGCGAAAAGGGCCGGACCATCTCAGGTCACGGCATCTCTCAGCCCAGAGTTGTAAGATTGTCTGAGGCGAGGCGGGCTGGACCATGTCAGATCAGGGCATCTTCGAGCGCAGTGTTGCGAAGACGTCTCTGGCGAAACGGGCCCGACCACCCTGCGCGCAGCATCTCGAAACCCAGAATTTCGATGATGTTTCAGGCGAAATTTGCCCGACAACCTCGCGCGCAGCATCGTTGGGCTCAGCGTTGCGAGGATGTCTCAGGCGAAATTGGCTGGACCACCTCAGGTCAGGGCATCTCTGAGCTCAGAGTGGCGAAAATGCCTTTGGAGAAAAGGGCTGGACCACTCAGGTCACGGCATCTCGGAACCCAAAGGTGGGAGGATGTCTCACGCGAAACGAGCAACACCACCTCAGGTCATGGAGTTGCCGAGCCCAGAGTTGAGAGGATGTCTCAGGCGAAATTGGCCAGACCACCTCAGGTCGGAGCATCTCTGAGCTCAGAGTCGCGAGGATGTCTCGTGCGAAAGTCTGCGGCGAAGGTAGCAGTGTGGGCGAAGGTATCGTCGCCCATAAGTCGCAGCACAGCGCGGCACATCTGAACAGAATCCCAGTCAGCACAGTTGTCTGGGGAACCAAGCGAACGGAGTCCAAAGCCGCCTCTGGCGCGTGCCAGCCGAGTGTTGATGGGGATCCAGTCACGTTCAAGCTCCGAGATGCCCTGTCGTGAGGTGTTCTGGAACATTTCTTCCAACACGTCCTCACACCGTTGGGTTCCAAGATGCGTTTCGCGAGGTGCTCGCGACTGAGATATCCTTGGAACCCCAGGCTCCAAGATGCCCCGACTTGAGGAGCGTTGGCCCGATTCGGCTGATCACAACTCAGGGTTCCTAGAAGCTGTTCGCGAAGTGCTCAGGCCCGTTTCGCTTGAGACATCCTCGGGATCTCCAGGAAAACCAGTCTGGTTTTCCTGGTGATGCTGTTGTCGATGGTGATGATGGTGACCATCCTATTTCAGAGAGAGAACACATATCATCTCCATCACCACCAGCACCATCACCATCATCATCATCATCATCATCATCATCATCATCATCATCATCATCATCATCATCATCACCATCACCATCACCATCACCATCACCATCACCATCACCATCACCGTCACCGTCACCGTCACCGTCACCGCCACCATCATCTTCCGTACGACATGGCTCAAGCCAGGCAATGTCGTCGTCCCCTGCGCCCCTTTTCGAGCCGCGCGGCCCACTTCAGCCCTGTGGCCTCCTCAAACCGCGCGGCCCCCTCGAGCCGCGCGGCTTCCTCGAGCCGTGCGGCCCCTTCGAGCCGCGCGGCCCCATCGAGCCCCGCGGCCTCCTCGAGACTTGCGGCCCCCTCGAGCCGCGCGGTTTCATCGAGCCGCGCGGCCCCCTCGAGCCGCGCGGCCTCCTCGAGCCCCGCGACTTCTTCGAGCCGCGCGGCCCCCTCGAGCCCTGCGGCCCCCTCGAGCCCTGCGGCCCCTTCGAGCCCTGGTTGCAACAGCTCGGGCGCCGACGCCGACGTAGTAGTGTCCGACGCCGACGACGCCGACGCCGACTACGGCGACGGAGTTGCCGACGCCGCTGGAGTTGCCGAGGCCGACGGTTGCAAACATGTCTCCAGCAGCGGTTCCAGCAGCAGCTCCAGCCGCGGCTCCGCAGAGGGCAGCTGCTCCAGCAACATGATGTCTTGGAGCGCCACCCTGTCTGCGACGAGCCCAGTAACCCTGAAGCCTGAAACTTGCATGGGCTGCGCAGGTGGTCAATTTGCAGTATGCTTGTTGTGCTCGGCGTTCACGTGCTCTCGTTGCAAATCCACCATAGGCCAGGGTGGCGGGAGTTTCCGACGTCGCGAGAACCTCGTGCACTACGCGCAGAGCGAGGGGTGCCAGGCAGCAGAAGCGGCGCGGCAAGAGCGGGTTCGATTGGGAGGCGCGCACTAGGGCCCCCCCGTGCAGGCGTTCCAAGCCGCAGCAGCCGCGACAGCTTCTTGGATATCAGCTGCAACAGCTGCGCAACAGCCACAGCCGTCCCAAACCGCAACAGCTGCCGACCCGCGCCCTGGTTGCCGCGCAGTGGCCGCCGCCCGCGCACTCTTGGAGACGTCCAGTTCCATCAGAAGTTTCGATGCGCGGCGGGGCGCGTTCCTCGGCTCGGGGGCTACCGCGGAGCTTTGGAGTCTTCGCAAGAGCGCCGCCAGGTGGTGTCGTAATGGCTCAATGCGAAAAACTCAGAACCCAGAGGATTCTCAAAGAGAGTGTGGTTTTCGGTTGGCGCGGACGGTCTCGACCGCGCGTGCCGGGCCGAGATCGGCACCGCGCTGCGGTCTATTCCAAAGACCCTGGACTTTCTCCCGAGCGACGGTCTCAGGGCAGGCTGGCTGGAACAGCTGGGCCCTGAAGGGACCTGGATCGTGGACCGGGCGAGCGGGGCGCGGGAGTTCCCGCGGGCCGTGGATTGCGACGGCAAGGCCCCCATGCTGGAGGAACGCGCGCGTCGCGCGGGCCAGGCGGCAGGGGGGGGGGCGGGCGTGGAGCTGCACGAGCATGTGCGAGAGGAGATGCGGGCATGGCGCAGCGATGGGGCGGATCAATATGCACCCCTGGCTGCAACGGGCACGTTCTCGCGGCTGGCGTTTCACGCTTGGGGCGAAGCGCATTCGGCCCAGAAACTGCTCGGCAATTCAATGACAAAGGAGGGCAGCGATATCGCGATATCTGACATGCAGCTGGTAACGGGCAAGCAGCCTCCAAGTCTGGCCAGGTTTCTGACTGCGCCCAGCGCGTTCCGCACCGCAGCGGGGGCGCGCCAGCTGGAAGGCGAGATCGCGTTCGCCCAAAACTATGGTTGGGCCCCCCCAGCGTTTCAACAGTCGGGCGGGGCCCCTGGCGCGGGAAAGCCGACGTTGGAGCGTCGCATTCAATGCGCTCGGAGAGGAATCCAAGGAGAGCGAGGATCGGCGCATTCGCGCCCGATCTTTCCTGGAAGGGCTCGGAGGCGAGAACAGCTCGCGTCTGCGGCTCGGCGGCTTGCCGGCGGACTTGGCGGCGGAGCATTACTCGCGGGCCGCAACTGGGGGCGCTGACGACCCCGCCGCCGCCGCCGCCCATGCCAGGGCCGCCTCGTTCCTCGCCAGGCTGAACGCGTTGTTCATCGATGGGGCGACGTTGGGCGCCCCCTGCAGTTCCATTGTCATCGCCCTCGAGCTTTTGCGGCAGATGCCCAGGTGCCCATGCCGCAACAGCGCGCACATTGTAAGCGTCGGCGATTTGATCGCGGCGCCCCGGGCCAGGGAAACCGCCCGCGCGGCCGAGCGACGGGCGCAGGTGATCGCGGCGAACGCGAAGGAGAACATGAAGCTGCATCGGCCAGATCATTATTGGTCGCATGCTTGTGCGGCGCCCCGTTTGCCTTCTTCTTTGTCTGCAACAGACGCGGGCGCAACTGAGTCTGCGCCAGAGGCCAAGGCATGTTTGATGCGCATCTGCACGGGGGCAGGCCTTCCTAAGCGGCAGGCCATCGCCCAGCTGCGGCGCAGTTTGAAGCGCGCCGAGATGCATCGTCGAGATGGGGGCACCGCGCGGCAGGCTTGGGCCGCGGTGCAGCGGAGTGGCCTGAGAGTGCCAGCGGCCGGCTGCCGGTGGAGCTCTTCTTCGTGTGGAAGACGTCCACGGGCAACGTGGGGCGGCGATTGCGCCGTTTCTCCGAGCGCCATTGCCCCGACAGGGTTCGAATGCTCGACGTGCCCGCGGAGGACTGCGCTCTCGCGGGCGCGGCGCCCCCCGGCAGTTCCCGCGCGCGTGGCTGGAGCAGCGCGAGCGGGGCGAGCCTGGCAGGCGCCGGCGCAGGCGCGTGCTCCAGCAACACGAGCGCTCAATTTGAAAGACCGCAGCAGCGAGGAGGGCCGAGAGACCGACAAGGGAATTACGAGGGGGCCTCGGCCAAGACGTCGGTCAGAGGTAGGCTTCGGTCGCAAGCGAGCAGCTGCCATCGACGCTATGGCGGCCGCTTCCCCGAGCCAGCGCACTCGCCTTCTCGCGGAGGCCGCCCGATCTCGCTGCGGCGGCGCAGGAGGCGGCCCAGGCGAGCGTCGCAGATCCAGCCCGCCCGTCTGCAACAGTCGTCGGCTCTGTCGCCAAGCGGGCGGCCAGGGCGCAATCTTGGAGGAGCGAAGGCCGCCGCCAAGGCCAGGGGTGCGCGGGAGAGGACAGTCTCGCGCAGTGCCACGCCAGGCCCTGCGGGCCGTGGCGCTTACCTGGCCCCCGCGCGCCACTTTTCTGGCATCATGCTATATATAAATATACATATATATACCTGTATACAGTATACACTCCTATATCGGTGCATGCATATATGCATAACTATAGGTATGTATGTGTATGTATGTGTGAATGCATGCATGTATGCATGTGTGTACGTATGCTTGTATGTACGTGCGCATGTGTGTTTGTATGTTTGTTTGCATGTATGTGTGTATGTATGTATGTATGTACGTATGAATGCATGTATGTATGGATGTGTGTGTGCGACTATACATGCATCTAGACATTTGTGTATACACATATACATATACATATATATATACACGTGGCGCGTGCGTGCCCAGGTTCATACAACAAACTGAAAGGGCGTTTGAAGCCGGAAAACACCATGACTGCAGGATCGGAGATGGAGGGAAGCTGGGGCGGCGCTGGGGCGGCGCCGCCAGGGCGTGCCTAAGAAAAGGGGAAGTGGCAGGAGGTGAACGCAACAGAATCTAATATCGTGGTCGCAATCGAGCGCAAGCGGGGTTTGCCGCACCTTGCGATGCGTGCACCAGGGCCCCCCGGGAAACGTCAGGAGGCCCGACCTGGATACCGGGAAAGGCTCCAGGAGGCCCAGGGAGTGTGAGTGTTGTGTGTGTGTGATGTGTGCTCTGTGTTGTGCGTGTTTCCTGTGCGTTGTAGGTGTTGTGTGTGTGTGTGTGTGTGTGTGCGTGTGCGTGTGCGTGTGTGTGTGTGTGCGTGTGTGTGTGTGTGTGCGCGTGTGTGTGTGTGTGTGTGCGTGTGCGTGTGTGTGTGTGTGCGTGTGCGTGTGTGCGTGTGCGTGTGCGTGTGCGTGTGCGTGTGCGTGTGCGTGTGCGTGTGTGTGTGTGTGTGCGTGGTGCGTGTGCGTGTGCGTGTGCGTGTGCGTGTGCGTGTGCGTGTGCGTGTGCGTGTGCGTGTGCGTGTGCGTGTGCGTGTGCGTGTGCGTGTGCGTGTGCGTGTGCGTGTGCGTGTGCGTGTGCGTGTGCGTGTGCGTGTGCGTGTGCGAGTGCGTGTGCGTGTGCGTGTGCGTGTGCGAGTGCGTGTGCGTGTGCGTGTGCGTGTGCGTGTGCGTGTGCGTGTGCGTGTGCGAGTGCGTGTGCGTGTGCGTGTGCGTGTGCGTGTGCGTGTGCGTGTGCGTGTGCGTGTGCGTGTGCGTGTGCGTGTGCGTGTGCGTGTGCGTGCGCGTGCGCGTGCGCGTGCGCGTGCGCGTGCGCGTGTGCGTGCGCGTGTGCGTGTGCGTGTGCGTGTGCGTGTGCGTGTGCGTGTGCGTGTGCGTGCGCGTGTGCGTGTGCGTGTGCGCGTGCGTGTGCGTGTGCGTGTGTGTGTGTGTGTGTGAGGCAACCCCTGTATCCAAGGGGCCGCTCTTTTGCTGCAGCCGCGTCGGATGGCGTAGAGGGTGGAGGCGCGCTTGTTAAAGCCAGGGCCATTGGAAGACGGCCCGAATCTCCAGATGTGGACGCGGAGAGGGGATGGGGGACGAGAGGACGGTGAAAGATAACAATCCGACTAGGTGGGATAGCAGCGCTGCACGAGCAGGAGCGTCTTTGAGCATGTAACGCGCCCGGCGCGTCATTGAGCATGTAACGCACCTGGCGTGTCATTGAGCATGAAATGCGCCTCCGTCTCTCATAAGATCAGGGGAACTTTCGCGACAATTTCGCGCCGGTGCGGGGGCCCAAGGATGGCCCCCAAGTGCGTTTAACAGTTTTAGCGCCGTTTCGCGGGTCACCGAATAGCACGGATCACAAGCGTGTCGCATACAAGCCCGCAGAACGTGCATGTCAATCTTATGTTGTTCCCTTCTTGGCTGTTGTTGTTTATCCACCGCGTACCATTTCATGCCATCACTCGGGGGGGCGGGGGCGTTTTCCTGGCAAAAAGAAGCTGGCTGCTGGTTCGCGACGGAGAGGAAGAAGCTAAAAACAGACTTAGCTCAGACTTCAAAGGCGGCGCCGACTCAGCTTCGACTTAGTGGCGACTTCGGTGGCCAGGCCGACTCAGCTACGACTTCGCTCAGACTATTAAGGCGTTGCCGACTCAGCTTCTGACTTAGTACTGTTCGTTAGTTTTGTTCGACTCAGCTTATGACTTGGTCTTAGACTTGAAGCTGCCACGACCCATCTGGGCAGCCCCTGCTCAACCGGTGGTGCGTGGGGGGCGGCGCAGTGGCCGCCGGCAGCGCCAGCCACTAAGACTTTGATTCCAAGACTTAGTTGAAGAAGGGAGGCATCGGAACACCGGGAAAAAAAGGGGGGGTGCGTTTTTGTGTGTGTGTGTGTGCGCGCACATCGTGCATACGGGACCATCGTCATCGGGTAGGTGGGTCGGGGATGATGCAGCCAAGCCATGTTGGGGGGAAATGTGGTGACGGTGACCCGGCCGGCTGGGGTTCCCACAGCTTGCGTCGGCGGGAGCTAACCTACTCATGCTTGCATATCAATGGCTGGGAGTACCTCTCATGCGAAAAGCCGGGGTCCATAGGAGCAGTGGAGAGACGGATGTTGCACGAGTAGGTAAGCTTCTCGGGCCGTCGTCATTGTGGGCACGATGTGCGTCACGACCGAGATTTCGTGCCTCCGGCACTCTTCAAGTGTGTTCGGGCCCCCGCTCGCGGGGGTCCTGGGCCCTCCTTCGCAACACCCGCGAGGGCCCAAGAACCGCTTCGGCGGCCGACACTTCAACAATCGACTCAGCAAAAAGTGAATGACTTAATGTTACAAGAAAAACGACTTTGCCATGATTCGGTCACAAGCAGACTCAGCACACGACAAACATTGACTTGACTCGGTCACAGTACTTGGAAGGGCGACCACCACATGCTCCGTCTCTCCGCAGCGGGGATTGCCACGGAAAGGGAACGGAGGGATACGCGGGGGGCAAGAGGAATATTAGCCTGAATAAGTGTTTAAGATGTTGAGGGAGAGGATGATGGGTGGGTGGGGGGAATGAGTGCTGGGGGGGGAGGGGGGCAGAGGAAGAGGAAGGGGGCGGGGGTCAGACCGACAGGAGTTGAGGTCTGAAGGGGGGTGGCAGGTGAGTGCACCGATCGGGGTCAGGCCCTTGATTTTCTCGTCGTTCGTAGGCGCTTGGGCTCGGAAGGGCCCCGCGGCGGTTTTCCCCAACGGCTGTTGCCAGTAGTTTGGGCGGCGCCGAAGATCCCACGGGGCCATGGAGTGGCATCCTCACCGCGGAGGAAAAGGGGCCCAGTGGCATCAACAAGGAAAGGGCGGGGTAGTGTTGGGCCTGCCCGCGCCGCCGCCGGGAGTCGGGGCGGGCGGGGCGACTTGGCAGCCCTCGGCGTGGACTCCGATCAAAGGCGGCGGGTGGCCCGGAGGAGGCAAGGCGGGTTGCGCCAGCGGCGGGAAAGGGTGGGCCGAAAAGGCGGGCGTCGCCCAGGACACCGCCAGGGACAGGCAGCCAGAGGAGCGATCACGGAGGTCGCCCGGGCGCATGCGCGACACGGATAGGAGTGCTGACGGGCGCGGGGGGTACCGGAGGAGGTCGAGGTCCAGAGTGAGGTCGAGGTCGAAGTCGAGGGGGAGGTCGAGGAGGGGCCGCGAGGAGGAAAGGAAGCAGAGAACCAGGTCAGAGGAGGTTCGGCACCGCAAAGGGAAAGATAAAGACAAGGAGCAAGAGAAAGGGAAGGATCGCTCCGTTCACCTGCCGGTGAAGTCCAAGGAAAAGGACGCGCCGCGTGGTCGGTCGTCACGGGGGGAAAGGGGCCGACCAGATAAGAAGACGAAAGAGGAGAAGGGAGGTAAGGAGGAGAAGGATCGGCACCGCGACCAGGCTCCAGGGGCTTCGAGTCCAACGGAGAAGGGCGGCAGGAAGGAGAGGAAGCAGGCGCCGTCCCGGGGCGCCACGCCCACTCCAGCGAAGCGCAAGGAGAGGGACAGGACCAGGAGTGCCAGAAGGTCTGAGGAGCGGACGCCGACGGCCGGAAGTCCCGACCCAAAGAAGGGCAGGCGCGAGCAGAAGGGAGGAGGTGAGGAAGGGGGCGGCAGTAAAGGAGTGGCGAGGATGGACGGGCGTGGCAGGGCATCGGGGTTGATTCCAGACGACTCACACCACGACGTGACAGAGCACTACGGGATGAAGATACCTAAGAGCATCACGAAAACAAAATGGTCCGATGAAAGGGGCACCGCCCTGACCGATCCGTTTGGCGTGAAGCTTGTCGATTACCTCTACAAAAAGGAAAATGACTATGCAATGAGGTTGGTTGCCAATGGGAAGTTCATCATACTAGAAGCTTGCCGGAACTCGTTCGAGCACGCCCTGATCCACTCCGTGCTTTTCGAGATTCGGGATCGCTCGGCCCCCATCCAACTAAACTTAGAGGCGCTCTTTACCAAGATTGCGAAGGAGAAGGGCTTGAAGACAGATGAAAAGGAGTATAAGAGAGAGGTGTCTAATGACCTGGCTAAGGGAATCGTCAAAATGTTGTGGGAGAGGCAGGGGTTCGGAGAGGGCCCAGTAGACGGCGAGTTGAAAAAGATGCAGGCCACAATAGACCGTCTAGAGAAGGAGAACACGGAGTTGAAGAAGGGTGGGAGGAAAGGGAAGAAAGAAGACGACGATGAGGATGAGGAGGAGGAGGAAGGCGAAGAGCAGAAAGTGGACTTGGACCAAGAGCTGATGCCGTATTCGCGAGGGGGAAAGACAAAAGTGCTCAGGGCATCGGGGGTGACGTGCTTCAAGAAGGCGCACATCGACGGGAAGATCAAGGGCTTGGGGCTGGAAGGGGAAAAAGCGAAGAAGGCAGAGGAGCTAGGAAAAAAGCTGCAAGAAAAGTTCCGGGCACTGGCAAAGAGTCAGATCGAAGAGGCGACGTTGCACGACCGGGTCGGGGAGCTCCTGGTCGAGTGGGGGGTCCCTCCCAAGACGTTCGGGGGTAACAGCAAGACCGACTACGGGCACATGATGCGGCTGCTGGCCGCGGCCGTGGTGCGCGCCGAGTGAGTGGAGGGGAAGCGCATGGGGCGCAGGTCTGTAGGAGAGGTGAGTTTGCCGAGTAGGTCGGATGAAGGGGTTCATATTCATAGGATGGTGTGCCAATTTTGTTCTTTGCTTTACCGGGGTTTGCGGCAGAATCCTGCTAGGCCCGGTGAGGTGGGAAAAGCGGCTAGCGCAGTCCTGTGGGTCTGGGGTAGAAGTCTGATCGGCTTGTTTGCCAGCAGCCGGTCTCAATGGCATCGTAGCTGGGCCACGCGTTTGAAAAGGGCAGGGGTGAATTTCTTTAGTTACAGTTTTGCATATTTCAGTGGGCCCGTAGGGGTGTACGTGAAGCTTTCAGCAAAAATGAACGCAGCGTACGTTGGAATGTGCACTAATTCGGTGGCCGCCAGGGAGGCTTCTAGGGTCCGGAAGTTCAGACAAGTTGGCATGGTTCACGTGGAGCCTGCCATCAAGTGGTGGCGGAAAACAGGCTCGTTTTTTGAATTCGCGCCGGTGGTTTTCCAACTGTTCCGAGATAGGTTAGACGCAGCGGTAGCGGAAATGTTGTTGCAAAAGGAAGCCCAGCCGGAGCTAAACGCCCCGCATGTACACAGGTGGCTGGGGCGAGAGCGCCCTGCGTTGCCCCGTTCTTCCTTGAACCGCCCTCCCGGGCGGAGACTTTGGGCGAGGGCCCGGAGGCTCGCCGGGGGACGCCGTCTTACCAAGCCGCCGGGGGACGATCTGAACTCCCCTCAAGCAGAGATTTTTCGGACCGTGTATCTCCTCGGCGATGCCACTTTCAGCTCGTTCGAGATAGAACCACAGCGTTTCAGTGGTGGAATTGTATTTGCTGCATCGTTCTACGACGTACCTGGACGAGCCATGGCGTGGGAGGGCAAGGAAAAAGATTGCCGATGCAATGGGTTGGAGGGGGTTGAGCGCGCCAAAACCTTCAAGACCACTAAAGATAGGAGCGCTGGCGCACGGGAGCTTCAAGGACGATGCGCGAAAACTGCTGAAAGGTATGCTGGATGGTTGTCGGGATGCTGTGGGGGGGGCAGGCAGGCTTGGGGCGTTTTGTAGACGAATGGGTGGAGGGCCAAGCGGTACGTTGACAATAGATTGGTGGTGGGGCTCCGGCATCGGGGGGCGGGCACAGCGTTGGTTCCTACTTCCCTTCTGGACAGCAATTTTTACTTAGCGCCAGTTGTTCTTGAAAAGGAGCCAGCCAACGATTTTGTGGGAGTCAAAATAGTGACTTGGAGGGCGACGGTGGAAACGCAGTACACCGTGGAGGGCTTCGACGGGATAGAGCAGTGGGGCGGAAAAGGCGGATTTCCGGAGCAGCACAGGTGGCGGTACCGGAGCTCGCTGTCAGGGGGGAGCCAGTCGGTGAAGGTGGCAGGGCTTCTGGGGAGATTGCACCAAGCCGTGCGCCTGAGTTATCCGGTTCCTCGAGCACAAAGGGCAGCGGTGCAGCTAGTAGGGGTGTATTTGGCGCTAGGGCATGAGGCCGAAGAGATCGCGAGGGCGGTGTTGACAATTCGAAAGCGGTACCCGCATGTGTTGGGAAAGGTAGGTGAAAGGTTGGCACTGGCCGCGAGACGCGGGGACTTGACCGAGGTCTTGCGATTGCATGGCCGTTTGTGAAAGACTCCTCCTGTCGTCTTCACATTAGCGTGGCAAAAGCTGCGAGGCAGCAGGGCGAGCACTGGTACATCTGAAAGGGTGAGCGCGCGGGTGCGCGTGGTTATGCGTGCACGCGGAAAGGGGATGGGGGACGAGAGGCAAGAGGCGAAAGGGGGGGGGGAGGAGACGAGAGTGAGTGTGTGTGCGTGGGTGTGTGTGAGGCAACCCCTGTATCCAAGGGGCCGCTCTTTCGCTGCAGCCGCGTCGGATGGCGTCGAGCGTGGAGAAGCGCCTGTAAAGCCAGGGCCATTGGAAGACGGCCCGAATCTCCAGATTTGGACGAGGAGGGGGGATGGGGGACGAGAGGCAGTAGGCCGAGGTTTCGTGACAGTGCGCGGCATCGCATGGGGTGGGATAGGAGCTGGGGAGTTGAGGAGGGGGAGGAGACGAGAGCGAGTGAGTGAGTGTGTTTGTGTGTGTGTGTGTGAGGCAACCCCTGTATCCAAGGGGCCGCTCTTTTGCTGCAGCCGCTTTGGATGGCGCCGAGGGTGGAGGCGCGCTTGTAAAAGCCAGGGCCATTGGAAGACGGCCCGAATCTCCAGATGTGGACGAGGAGAGGGGATGGGGGACGACAGGATGGTGAAAGATAACAATCCCACGAGGTGGGATAGAAGCGTTGCACGAGTAGGAGCGTCTTTGAGCATGTAACGCGCCCGGCGTGTCATCGTGTGAATGTGTAGACTCATGAGCTTAAACGTTTCTTATATGCATGCTTGCTCGTACCCCAGAAAGCACTGTAGAGTTAGAGCACTCAGTGGCAGCCGAAGTACAAGCCAGCAGCACGTGCATGTCAATCTTATGTTGCTCCTTCTTTGGCTGTTGTTGTTTATCCACCGCGTACCAGCACGTGCATGTCAATCTTATGTTGTTCCTTCTTTGGCTTGTTGTTGTTATATCCCACCGCGTACCTGCACGTCATGTCAATCTTATGTTGTTTTTCCTTCTTTTGGCTGTTTTGGTTATCCACCGCGTGCCTTTCACGTCATCACTCGGGGGGGGGGCGCTTCCCTGCGATAAGAGCCTGCTGACGTTAGCGAACGAGAAGAAGAAGCAAAAAGACAGAAAAACAGACTTAGCTCAGTCTTCAAAGGCGGCGCGACTCGCTTCGACTAGTGGCGGATTTGGCGTCCAAGCCGACTCAGTAATATACGACTTGGTTCAGACTTTAAAATGCGTTGCCAGACTCAGCTTCTGACTTAGTGTTGTTCGTGAGGTGGGTCGACTTAGCTTATGACTTAGTCTTAGACTTGGAAGCTGCCACGACCCATCATGAGCAGCCCCGGCTCAATCCGTAGTGCGTGGGGGCGGCGCAGGGCCGCCGGCAGCGCCAGCCACTAAGACTTTGATTCGAAGACTTAGTTGAAGAAGGGGGGCATCGGAACACCTGGAAAAAAAGGGGGGTGCGTTTTTGTGTGTGTGTGTGTGCGCGCGCACATCGTGCATACGGGACCATCGTCGTCGGGTAGGTGGGACTGGGATGATGCAGCCAAGCCATGTTGGGGGGAAATGTGGTGACGGTGACCCGGCCGGCTGGGGTTCCCACAGCTTGCGTCGGCGGGAGCTAACCTACTCATGCTTGCAGATCACTGGCTGGGAGTACCTCTTGAAGGGTGGTTTCCCAAACAAGGTTTCAAATGCAAAAAGCCGGGATCCATAGGCCAGTGGAGAGACGGATGTTTACGAGTATAAGCTTCTCGGCCGTCGTCATTGTGGCAACGAGTACCCACGACCGAGATTCTGCCAAACCCCCTCTTCAATTGTGTGTGTGTGTGTGGTGTGTGTGTTGTGTGTGTGTGCGCGCGCGTGTGTGTGTGTGTGTGTGTGTGTGTGTGTGTGTGTGTGTGTGTGTGTGTGTGTGTGTGTGTGTGTGTGTGTGTGTGTGTTATGTTTGTCTAGCGTGTGATGTGTTGGGTGTGATTTGTGTCTTTGTGTGCGCATGTAGTTCCGAGGCCCCAGGAGGCCCCAGGAGGCCCCAGGCGGCCTCAGGAGGCCCCAGAAGACCACAGGAATCTCCAGAAGACCCCAGGAGGCTCCAGGAGGCCCCAAGAGGCTCCAGGAGGCCGCAGGAGGCCCCAGGAGGTTCCAGGAGACCCCCAGGAGGCTCCAATGCGGGGTCTGGGGTACCAGAAGGTACAGAAAGCCCCAGGAGGCCCCAGGAGGTTCCAGGAGGTTCCCAAGAGGCTCCGAGGCGGGGTCTGGGGTACCAGAAGGTACGTCGGGGCTCGATTTTGGGAGGATGTCTTAGGCGAAATCGCCATTCTTTGCGAATCGGGGTTAAAATCATTGAAATTACAATGTGCTTTTTGGAGGTTTTATGTTAGAATGTTGAAATTCCCCATGTGTTTTTGGACTCTGACGTCACGATCTGCGTTAGGGGTGACACCGATTTTCAGAATTTCGAGGATGTCCCTAGCAAAACGGCCAGACAAATCGCGGACGCGGCGCCCCGCGTACGCACTAATCGGCTCTGAGCTCTACTCCCTCGGAGAGGTGCGTGTGATAATATATATATATATATATATATATATATATATATATATGCACAGACCCGCGGTCCCCAAACATGTGTCCCCATCTGGGGGACTGGGAAGTTCCGGGGGTTTTGCCGAGGCGCCGGGGGCCCCCTAAGATCGCCCGAAGACGGCCCCAGGATCGCCAAACATGGCGCTTCCAGATTGCGGGAACGACCAATGACGGCCAAGACGGCCAAGGCGGCCAGAATTAGCCCCTGACTATCCAAGAGGCCTCCAAGACGCCCCCAGAAACCTCCTAGATAAGATGCCTCCAAAGGAGTCCCGCGAGGCACAACTTGTTAATGATTTTCCAAAGGTTTTGGAAGGAGTTCCAAGTTCTCGCCTTTTCAGTGTTCTGACGCTCCACGACGACCCAAGATGTCATATTGTCCGCTCCAAGACAGCCACAGGGGCTTCGAATACGGCCCCAAGACGGCCCAAGGGGGCCCCAAGACGGCGCCAGAGGCGCACAGGACGGCCCGAAAGGGCCCTATGGAGCTCCTCCGAAGGTCCCAGTGGCGCAGCCCGCATGCGTCCGCCACACCCGGTACAGCGCTTCGTGGCCCCATGGGGAGCTCCACCGAAGGCCCCAGTGGCGCACCCCGCATGCGTCTCCCACACCAAGTACACCGATCGTGGCCACATAGGGAGCTCCACCGAAGGTTCCACTAGCGCACCCCGCATGAGTCCCTCCCACCCAATACAGCATTTCGTGGCCCCATAGGGAGCTCCACCGAAGGTCTCAATTGCGCAGCCCGCATGCGTCTCACCCACCGAGTACTTCGCTTTGTGGCCTTATAGGGAGCTCCGACGAAGGTCCAGTGGCGCAGCCCGCATGCGTCTCCCCCACCAGTGCAGCGCTTCGTGGCCCCATAGGGAGCTCCACCGAAGGTTCCAGTGGCGCATGCGTCTCCCCCACCCAGTACATTGTTTCGTGGCCCTACAAGGAGAGAGCTCCAGGACGGCCCACGAAGTGCCCAAGACGGCCGCAAATGTGGGCCTGGGGCCCTCGGCCCAGCCCCGCCAAGCCCCGAGGAGGCTTCAGAAGCCCCCAAGACACCCCAAGCGACCCCCAATTGGGCCCCAAAGAGAGCCCCAAGGGGCCAAAATAGCCCCATTCCCTTTGTAAAACGTATATGTCTTTGTAAAACGTATATGTTTAACATATTGCTTGTTTTCGCTGTCGGTCCGGCCCAGGACGCGCCCCAGAGGGACCCAATACAGCCCCAGAGAGCTCCAGGACGGCCCACGAAAGGCCCAAGACGGCCGCAAATGTGGGCCCCGGGGCCCTCGGAAGCCCCGGGGCCTCACAGAAGACCGCCAGAAGGCGCCAAGGAGGCCCCCAGAGGATATATGTGGATGCATGAATACCAGGTCCCCAGCCCGGGGGCCCCGCCCACCTCAAAACCCTTGGGCCCTCCTTTTTCAATACCCCCGCCCTGGCGCCTCCAAGGGGCCTCCAGACGGCCCAGGAGGCCTCCAGAAGGCCTCCAAGACGGCCTCAGGAAGCACCCAAGATGTCCATGAGGGCTCCGAGACGCCACAAGATCGGTCCAATACAGTCAAGATAGTCCCTACACGGCCCAAGAGGCTTCCAAGACACCCCAAAAGGCCTCCAAGAGGCTTTTTCAAGAGGGCCACAAGAGGCTAACAATTGTTGTTTTTCAAGGGTTTGGTGGGAGGATGTTTTGTGGTTCTCACCTTTGCGGCTTCCTGGCGCTCCAAGATAGCCAAAGAGATTCCCGAGATCGCCCAAAGACGGCCCAAGAGGCTCCCAAGACGGCCCCAAGACAGCCCAAGAGGGACCCAAGCAGCCCAAGAGGCCTCCAAGACGGTCCAAGATAGCCCCAAGACGGCTCTAAGAAGGGACCCAGACAGGGAATCCGAACGGACTGTTCGAGCCTTCGGCCCCAGAAAGCTCCCAGGAGACTCCAAGAAGCGCCCCGGAGGCCCCCAAGACGCCGCCAGAAGCCCCCGAAGGGCTCCCAAGATGCATGTCACGGGTGCGCGACAAACAGATGCCATGGGCCATGCTGGTGGTCTCTCCCCCTGTGCTGGTCTCGCGGGAGACGCTGCAGGATCACATGTTCCCTTGGTTCATCGTCAGGCTTCGAGCCTCCATTAGGATACGCTTCTTCGCCGTCTTCGGCCCCGGGTGGGCGCCGTGCCTTGTGGAGGCTATTTTCCACCATCGCGGGCCCCGGCGATGAGGAGGAGGAGGAGGAGGAGGAGGAAGAGGAGGAGGAAGAGGAGGACGACGACGACGAGGAGAAGATGGAGTGGTTTTCGGAAGCCTGTTGAGGGTTCGGAAGTCATCGTGGCTTACCACCAGCTCCCAGAGATCGGTCTTGCCTTGCTCTACCCCGATGCCATTGCATTCCCCGTGGGATCTGCTTCTCCCCTGACCGTGGTAGTACAAATATTAGGTGGGAAATTCACAGGTTCATGACGCGTCCTTCAGGATGCACACGATCCCGCCTTCTGACTCGCTTCCTCCTGCTCCCTCCTTCTCCTGCTGCTCCTTCCTCCCACCCTCCCTCCCTCCCGGGGCTGCGTTCCCCCCGCCCCGGCCCGACCGGGGCCGCATTCGCATCTTCCTGGAGTAGTTTTTTGCCCCGGTTCCTGTTTCTCGACGGCCCCTGGGGCCGAAACCGGCTCCCCCAAAATGAAAGGCAGGAGAGGCCCCGAGGGAACGCCGTCGGCGTCGCGTCGGGCCCGCCGCGCCGCCCTCGAGGGTGGGCGCCTCCCGTCCGGAGGCCGTTGAGGCCCGGGGCAGAGTGCAGGACCCAGTCCCTCTCGCTCGGGGAAGGAGAAGCGACACCACCACCACCACCACCACCACCACCACCACCACCACCACCACCACCACCACCACCACCACCACCACCACCACCACCAGGGGAGCCACCTTCATCGAGAAGGTCCGCGATGCCCCTTCAAGCTGGAGGTTGGGGATGTCTCGAGCGGGGAGGTGTGGCCACACCACCAGGGGGCATCCCCTGGCTCCTCGCCCTGGTGGTGGTGGTGGTGTCGCTTTTCTTTGCTCCCACCTCGCGTCGGGACGAAAAAACACGACGGGAAGCTTTTGCACAAGTTCCAGCCTCCAGGGGGCCCTTGCGGGGCCCCTGGACCGTAAGACACAAGGCGGGATGAACAGGCGGCCCCGGGAAGTCGTCTGGATATGCTGGGCCCACGTTGTGAACACATCCCGGCGTCGAGTGTTTTGCGAGGTGGAGGAGGGGGATGAGGAAGAGGGATAAGGAGGAGGAGGAGGAGGAGGAGGAGGACGAGGAGCAGGCGGAGATGGAGGAAGAGGAGGAGGAAGAAGAGAGGGAGGAAGAGGAAAAGGAGGAGGAGGAGGAGGAGGAGGAGGGAGGCGGGAGGAGGAGGGATATGAGGGGGAGGGAGGATGATGATGAGGATGAGTAGGAGAAGGAGGATGATGAAGATGAGGAGGAGGAGGACAAGGAAGAGGAGGAGGAGGAGGAGGAGGAGGAGGAGGAGGAGGAGGAGGAGGAGGAGGAGGGAAAAGGAGGGTGGAGGGGAGGAGGGTGGGAATAATTATGGAGGAGACGGGAGTGAAGAGGAGGAGGAGGAGGAACAGGAGGACGAGGAGGACGAGGAGGAGGAGGCGGAGGAGGAGAAGGAGGAGGACGACGACGAGTCGGAGGATGCGGAAGGGGAGAGGGGGGGGGGAGGAAAGAGGGGGAGGAGGAGGGGGGGAGGGGGAGGAGGGGAAGGAAAAGGACGGGGGGAGGAGGGGAAGGAGAAGGAGGGGGAGGAGAAGGAGGAGGAGGGGGAGGAGGAGGAGGAGGAGGGGGAGGAGGACAAGGAAGAGGAGGAGGAGGAGGTGGAGGAGGAGGAGGATGGGGAAGGGGGGATGGAAGGCAGTGGGGGAGGGTTAGGAGGGCGGAGAGCAAGGAGGAGGCATAGGGGGGGGGGAGGGGGGGGGGGTGTGGGGGGGGTGAGAGAGGCTGTTGGGGTAGGGGGGTGGGAGGGGGGTGCGGGGAGGGGGAGGGGGGGGGATAGGAGTACGGGGTTGTGTGGCGGGGCGGGGCGGCTTTTGACTGGTGGTACGGGTGTGGGGGGGGGGGATAGGTTGGTTTTCTGGGCTAACGCCACATACTTGGACCTGTGCCTGGTCATACCGTGTTCGGAGCTGTTCCGTGGCCACGGCTAGAACCTAAGCGCGCGCGAAGCGCGCGCGTGGTTCTAGTATATATATATATATATATATACAAGATCTTGTTGGCTCGCTTCGCTTCGCCACAACATCTTGTCCCTCATCCTCATCCTTGGCGCAGGAGCGCTGGTCTGGTATCCCGCCGCGCTTTCTGGTCACAGAATGTGGCGAGCTCGTGAACTTCCATTGCCATGTGGGTGTAAATTTGATGTGTGTCGCGAGCTCAGCGGCTATGGGGGATGAAGCATGATGTTATTGCAGCACCGATTCGGAGGACAATGGGTTGGTGGCCGTGCCTGTGGTCGCGCTGGCGCTCGTGTTGGACACCGTGCCGGCGGGCGTGCTGGTGGCCATGCTGCTCGTTATGGTGGCGGTCGTGCGGGGGATGGTGCTTGTGGGCGGTGGTGCTAGTGGGCGGTGGTGCTGGCGGTCACGCTGGCGGCGTGCTTGTTGTCGTGCTGGTGGTCGTGGGGCCAACGTGGGCGTGGGTTTTCATCAGGAGTGAGCATGTACGGCAGCCCACAGCCACCCGACGGGCCCAAACAATTTTTGGTTCACGTCGACGGCTGTTTTTTCGCACCGGGCCTCCTGGCGTCTGGCGCCCTCCGGGCACGCCGGCGCCCTCAGGGCTGCGTGGGTGTGTGTTTTCGTAAGGCGTGAACATGTCCGGAAGCGCAGAGCCACCCGACGTGCCGAATCAATTTTTGCTTCACGTCGACGGGCATTATTTTCTTCGGGGCCTCGGATGGGGGGCTTCTGGCGCCCTCCGGGCACGCGGGCGCCGAGGGGCTGCCGTGTGTGTGTGGTGTGTGTGCGTGTGTGTATGTATGTATGTATGTATGTGTGTGTCTGTTCGTGCGCGTGGGTGTGTGTATGTGTGTTTGTCTGTTTGTGTGTTTGTGCGTTCGTGTGTGTGCGTGTGTTTTCGTACGGAATCAGCATGTGCGCGGGCGCAAAACCACCCGACGGGTTGAACCAACCAATTTTTGGTTTACGTCGACGGCTGCTTTTTCTTTTTCGGGCCCCAGATGGGGGCTTCTGGCGTTTCGGGCACGCCGTGCCGAGAGGCTGTCGTGGCTGTGGGTTTTCGTAAGGAAGAAGCATGTCCTGGGGCGCGGAGCCACCCCACGCGCTGAACAAATTTTGGTTTACGTCGACGGCTGCTTTGTCTGTTCGGCCCCAAGATGGGGTGCGTCGACGCTCTCCGGGCACGCTGGCGCCGAGGGGCCGTCGAGGGTGTGAGTTTTCCTAAGGATGGAGCATATCCCGGGGCGCGGAGCCACCCCTCGGGCGAAGCCAATTTTGGTTCACGCCGACGGCTTCGTTTTTGAGAGCGGGACCGGCCGGCCGGCCAACGCGCGGAGTTTTTTTCCGAACGTGGGCGTCGCGCGTCCCCCCGCGCGGCGCAGCGCTATTCGCGTGGGCACCTAATTGGGCGTCGGCGTGTACGTCGCGGCGGCCGTGGCCGCGGGGAAGGTCAGCCGGCATATGAGTTTGCTGTATTCACACTTCTCCGTTTGCTCCGTGTAGTTCATGAAGCGCGGGGCGTGCTTCGTCCTCTTGCCGGCGGCGGCCTCGGCCAAATAATGGCCAGCCTGGGCTCCGGGGCCGGCGCGCGATGTGGCGGGGCGGGAGCCGGGCCCGAGGCCGTTCACCCATCCTGGCACCTGGGTCAAGTCAGCGGCCGCCTGCCGAGCCGAGAAGTATTCCCGGCCGCGCCCCCGACAATACTTCCGCATCTGCTTCGCTATCTCGTTCTCCAACGCCGCCCAGTCGGAGAACGGGCGGCGGGCGGCGCACGCAGCAGAGGCGGCCGACAGGCCGATGGCCAACTGCTTGTCCGAGAGGCCGGTCTGGCGGTAGGTCCGGAAGCCTCGCTTGGTGTGGGTTAAAGCAGCCCCGATGTCATCCAAGCTGGTGGTCCCGAGGTGCGCTGCGAGGCCCCGCGGGCTTTGGCGATACCGGACACCGATACATACTGCCGCCTGTGTGCTCGGATCCCTGACTCGCCGTAGAGCTCCCTGGATTTCCACGCTCACCCGGTCTTTGAAGCGGTCGGGGTTGCCGAAGCGCGTGGTGTTCATTATGCGGATGGCCTTGTCAATGTCTGCGGCCGCCAAGACCCAGGCAGGCAATGTGTTTCTGCGAAGTAGTGGTTTTGCTGCGCGTTGTTCTCGTCTCTCGTGGAGCTTCCTCAGCAGGTGCTGGAAGATGGGGAATGTGATGGTGGTGATCTTCCACGAGCGGTGGTTGTTTCGCAGGGCCCTGCACTTGCCGTTGTTGATGCCGTACCTCGCTTTAGTCGGCCCGGCGGCAGCACCACCAAGCCGACCCCCATAACGTATCTTCAATTTCTGGCCAGTATGGGTTGCATGTCAGAGTGATAAAGAAAGTGGGCGGGCCTTTACGACGCGCCAGTTCCAAGCAGTCGACTCGAAGACGTCTGAGGTGGCGCGGGGACCCCGGCACGCTCGAGGGCAAGAGCACGCGGGCCACAGCAGGAGCTGGGTCGGCGGCGTTCGCAATCATCTCGCAGACCTGACGTCTAGTGCCACGCAGTTTGGGCTGGTCACGGCGGAGGAGGCTCAGTCTTTCGTCCTCCATGCGACAGTACATATTAACGAGCCATTCGTTGAGCAATCGTCCGCAAGCGTGCATGTGAGACAACCGTAGCATGCATTGCCGGCACCACCACATTTGGCTGATGTGCGCGCCGTTGACCATCGCATCCGGGCTCCACCCACGCCCGCCGGATGGGAACCACAGTGGGCAGGACAGTGGCTCGTAGAAAGGGTGTAGTGGATGGAGATACTTGGGGGCGGTGGAGGAGTTCAGTCGGAACGTGACCGTGCGAGGTTGAGCGCGGCTGTCCGTGCGCGCGTCGACGATGGCGGCGAGCTCGTTGATGTCCTCGTCCCACTTCAGGTGCGCCGCTGCGTCGGGCCCAGGGCGACGTATAGTTCCGAGGCGTTTGATTTCATTCATGAACGGGTTGATGGGCAGTAGGAGGCGTTCCAGGCGACGGAGCAGCCCCACGTCTAACTGCAGGGTAGTGGCTTGTCGAGTGCGTTCTTGAGGGTCCACGACGAGATATCTCACAGCGGTGGTTTCGGCTGCCGTGAGCACTCGCCTGTACATCGCGCCGTGAATCCGGAGGTTGGAAGGGCGCATGTAGTTGCCGAATCGAAGTTCCTCCGTGCTTCCTGCGCTGTGGATCTCGTGAACAGCCAATGCGAATAAGTTGTTGTAGCGGCGACTTGCTGCCGTGAACCCTGTCAGACGAGGAGAATTGGTCGTGGGATCGCGTAGAAGATGGCCCGCGGCGTCGCGAGCGGGCCAAGTGGAGCGGAATATCTCCAGAAGGGCGGGCGCCGGAGGTGAGAAGAAGTGCTCGAATGTGATCGCCCACTTGCCGCTGCTGCAGCAAAACGCTGGCGTTTCGGTTGGAAAGAGGGAGGCCGCACAATGCGGGCAACTTCGGTTCATGTCTCCGACAGAGAACGGCACGTCTTGTAAGGGCGGTCGACCCACTACGCTGCATTCACGACAGACGCTGTCATGCGTCCTGTCGCGGTCGCAAGCGAAGGCTTCCCTTGGCAAGGAGAGCCCACAACGAACGCAAGTGACCTGTAGTCGGCGTCGGGACATGCCGGAAGTCTGCGGGGCAGCGGCGGTGCAAGTGATGCACGCGCGGGTGGCTCGGTGGCGTTGGCGGACTGCGAAGTGCAGCCGCGGGGCGTCCTGGTCGCAGCGCGTGCAATGTAACGTATCTGCGCTGGGGCGTCCGCGAGAGGCCGGCCTCTTGCGCGCGGCGGGGGAGTCGCCCGTCATGATCCCAATCGGCGCATGCCGAGGCGGAGCAGCAGCGGAATCCTGGAGCCAAGGGCCACGGGACATCGATAGAGCCTGGCGCGGCCGAGGTGTGTACGTCGTCGCTGTTAGTGCGGGCCTTGGCGTTTGGAGGCCTCGTGGGTGGCTTCTCGGCGATCTCCTGGAGGTCTCTTGAGGCCTTGGGGGCCTCTGGAGAGTATGTTCGGGGTATCCTGGAGCGGGAGGGCCGAAATGTCGGCTCGGATCCTGTCGCGGGGCCTTTCTTGGAGCCGTCTTGAGGGTCCCTGGAGCCGTCTTAGAAGCCTCTTGGGCCGTCTTGGGGCTGTCTTGGGGCCGTCTTGAAGGTGTCTTAAGCCGTCCGGGGGCAATCTTGGAGTCCCCATGCGGCCGTTTTGGAGAGGCGGGTGTGGCAAACGCGTAAATCCAAGAATCGTCGAAGACCATTGGAAATCAATGAATTTTGCCTGTTGGGGCTCTCTTGGGAAGGCTCTCGGAGGCCTCTTGGGGCGTCTTGGAGGCCTCGTGGGCCTTCGTAGGAGCAACTGGGGCATCATAGAGCGGAATGTGGGCCGGTCGGACCAGCTTGGGGGTAATTTCGGGCATTGTCGGAGCTGTCGTGAGCCCGTTCAGAGCTCTTCCGGGGGGGCGAATTAGGTGACGCCCATCCGGGGGGGGGGGGTCCTTTGTATTTTGATAGGGAAAAGGAATATGTGTGTGTGGGAGGGGACGATTGTGGTATCATGCGCGATCCTCCTCCTCCTCCTCCTCCTCCTCCTCCTCCTCCTCCACATCATCATCATCATCATCAGCAGCATCATCATCATCATCAAACTCCTCCTCCTCCTCCTCCTCCTCCTCATCATCATCGTCGTCATCAGCATCATCATCCCCCTCCTCATCATCATCATCAACATCCTCCTCATCCTCATCATCATCATCATCATCATCGTCATCGTCATCATCATCGTCATCATCATACTCATCATCATACTCATCATCATCGTCATCATCATCATCATCATCATCATCTTCATCGTCATCGTCATCGTCATCGTCGTCGTCATCATCATCATCGCTCTCATCATTATAAGCACCACCTTCATCATCAGCATTCACATCGACCACATCCTCACGTCCTCCTTGTCGTGGTCATCATCCTTCTGGCTCATCATCGACATCATCACCATCATCGCCGTCGTCATCATCAAAATTACCGGACTCGCAGACCGGCACTGAACCGTGGACCCGTTGACCGGTTGATCAGCTGACCAGCTGACGGGCTGACCGGTTGACCGGCTGACCGGTTGACCGGCGCGCGGAAAAATTGACCGGATGACCGGGTGACCGGGTGACCGGGTGACCGGGTGACCGGTTGACCGGCTGACCGGTTGACCGGCTGACCAGGTGACGGGGTGACCGGGTGACCGGGTGACCGGGTGACCGGGTGACCGGTTGACCGGCTGACCGGTTGACCGGGTGACCGGGTGACCGGGTGACCGGGTGACCGGGTGACTGGGTGACCGGGTGACCGGGTGACCGGGTGGGGTGACCCGGTAACCGGTTGACCGGTTGACCGGTTGACCGGCTGACCGGTTGACCGGCTGACCGGTTGACCGGCTGACCGGGTGAGCTGACCGGCTGACCGGCTGACCGGTTGACCGGCTGACCTGCTGACCGGCTGACCGGCTGACTGGCTGACCGGTTGACCGGCTGACCGGCTGACCGGGGCATGTATTCCACCATAATGCTTTGCTAGTGACTGCCTTTTTTTCTGGGTCCTATCGGGTTTGGCAGTCGCGGGGGCTCCTGGGATGTCACGACTGTTGGTTTCAGGGAGTCGTGACAAGGGACGGAGGTTCACAAGGAAGTGTGAGAGAGGCTTGGGTCCAGAAGAACTGCGCCATAATCGAATCGAAGGCATTGCGATTCCCGGACGGTTTTCCGTAGCCATTATGGCCCAACACAAGTAGGAGATAATATTCTCGGCCATTCCCCAGGAATCTCCCTGTTTGAGGGGGGGCCGATCGGCGAGATTTCTCGCTGCGGCGCTGCCTGAGCGCCTGAGCACCGCAGCCCGCTTTGCGACCGAGTCGACCAGGCTCGAAGTCCTGTGCGAAAACATGGTTGTCCTCTTCACAGTCGTCCTCCTCCGCTTCAGCCTAGGCCTCTTGGGGCGTCTTCGGCGCCTCTTGGGGCCTCTTGGGGACCTCTCGGGGGTATCTTAGGGGGCCTCTTGGAGGCCTCGCGGTGCCTCCTGCGGACCTTGGGGGCCATCTGGGGAATTCTTGGGGCCATCTGGTGGACCTCTGGGTGCCATCGTGGGGGGCTTGCATGAGCGCTGCCCCTCCTCCTGGTGTGACTCGTTCGGGCTCCTCGTGGTGTGAGTCGTTCGAGGAGTGCCGTCGTGGATGTGAGGTCGTTGTCTGTTTGGTGTGAGTCGTTCGGGCCCGCTCGTGGTGTGAGTCGTTCGGGCTCCTCGTGGTGTGAGTCGTTCGGGCGCCTCGTCCTGGTGTGAGTCGTTCGGGCCCCTCCTTGTGGTGTGAGTCGTTCGGCCTCTTCGTGGTGTGAGTCGTTCGGGCTTGGGGGCCTCTTGGGGCCTCTTGGGGGCCTCTTGGGGGCCTCTTGGGGGCCTCTTGGGGCCTCTTGGGGGCCTCTTGGGGGCCTCTCGGAGGCTTCTTGGGAGCCTCCTGGGGGCCTCTTGGGGCCATCTTGGGGCCTCTGGCGACCTCCTCAGAAGCGCAAATGAGCGCTGCCCCCTGAGAAGGACAGAATGCCCAAAACCTTCGTGAATCAACGATTTTGCTATGAAGGAAGAGGAGCGCCTGAGCACCGCAGCCTGCTCTGCGACCGAGTCGACCAGGCTCGAAGACTTGTGCGAAAACATGGTTGTCCTCTTCGCAGTCCTCTGCCTCCGCCTCTGCCTCGTTTGATTCGGTTCAGTCGCGTCCCTGTGATCGCGCTTTTCGGGGGCCGTGGTTCCTTGGCCGGTTCCTGTGAGCTTGCCTTCGGTGGTTCCTCCGATCTCGGCTTTGCTAGTGACTGCCTTTTTTGTGGTTCCTATCGGGTTTGGCAGTCGCGGGGGCTCCTGGGATGTCACGACTGCTGGTTTCAGGGAGTTGTGACAAGGGACGGAGGTTCACAAGGAAGTGTGATAGACGCTTGGGCCCAGAAGAACTGCGCCATAATCGGATCGAAGGCATTGCGATTCCCAGACGGTTTCCCGTAGCCATTATGGCCCAACACAAGTAGGAGATAATATTATCGGCCATTCCCCAGGAATCCCCCTGTTTGAGGGGGGGGCGATCGGCGAGATTTATCGCTGCTGCGCTGCCTGGGCGCCTGAGCACCGCAGCCCGCTTTGCGACCGAGTCGACCAGGCTCGAAGTCCTGTGCGAAAGCATGGTTGTCCTCTTCACAGTCCTCCTCCTCCGCCTCTGCCTAGGCCTCTTGGGGCGTCTTCGGCGCCTCTTGGGGCCTCTTGGGGACCTCTTGGGGGTATCTTGGGGGCCTCTTGGAGGCCTCGTGGTGCCTCCTGGGGACCTCCTGTGGGCCATCTGGGGAACTCTTGGGGCCATCTGGTGGACCTCTGGGGGCCCTCTTGGGGGGCTTGTATGAGCGCTGCCCCTCCTCCTGGTGTGACTCGTTCGGGCTCCTCGTGCTGTGAGTTGTTCGAGGCCCGCGTCGTGGTGTGAGTCGTTCGGGCGCCCAGCCCTGGTGTGAGTCGTTCGGGCCCCTCCTTGTGGTGTGAGTCGTTCGGGCTCTTCGTGGTGTGAGTCGTTCGGGCCCCTCGTCCTGGTGTGAGTCGTTCGGGCTCCTCGTGGGGTCCCTTGGGGGCCTCTTGGAGCCTCTTGGGGCCTCTTGGGGGCCTCTTGGGGGCCTCTTGGGGGCTTCTTGGGGGCCTCTTGGGGCCTCTTGGGGCTTCTTGGGGGCTTCTTGGGGGCTTCTTGGGGGCCTCTTGGAGCCTCTTGGGGGCCTTTTGGGTGCCTCTTGGAGGCCTCTTGGGAGCCTCCTGGGGGCCTCTTGGGGCCATATTTGGGCCGCGGTTCCTTGGCCGGTTCCTGTGAGCTTGCCTTCGGTGGTTCCTTCGATCTCGGCTCTGCTAATGACTGCCTTTTTTTGGTTCCTGTCGGGTTTGGCAGTCGCGGGGGTTCCTGGGGTGTCACGACTGCTGGTTTCAGGGAGTCGTGACAAGGGGCGGAGGTTCACAAGGAAGTGTGAGAGAGGCTTGGGTCCAGAAGAACTGTGCCATAATCGAATCGAAGGCATTGCGATTCCCTGACGGTTTTCCGTAGCCATTATGGCCCAACACAAGTAGGAGATAATATTCTCGGCCATTCCCCAGGAATCCCCTTGTTTGAGGGGGGGCCGATCGGCGAGATTTCTCGCTGCGGCGCTGCCTGAGCGCCTGAGCACCGCAGCCCGCTTTGCGACCGAGTCGACCAGGCTCGAAGTCCTGTGCGAAAACATGGTTGTCCTCTTCACAGTCCTCCTCCTCCGCCTATGCCTAGGCCTCTTGGGGCGTCTTCGGCGCCTCTTGGGGCCTCTTGGGGACCTCTTGGGGGCCTCTTGAAGGCCCCGTGGTGCTTCCTGGGGACCTCTTGTGGGCCATCTGGGGAACTCTTGGGGCCATCGGGCTCCTCGTGGTGTGAGTCGTTCGGGCGCCTCGTTCTGGTGTGAGTCGTTCGGGCCCCTCCTTGTGGTGTGAGTCGTTCGGGTTCTTCGTGGTGTGAGTCGTTCGGGCCCCTCTTCCTGGTGTGAGTCGTTCGGGCTCCTCGTGGTGCCTCTTGGGGGCCTCTTGGAGCCCCTTGGGGCCTCTTGGGGGCCTCTTGGGGGCCTCTTGGGGGCCTCTTGGGGCCTCTTGGGGCGCCTTGGAGGGGGTGGGAAGATGTTGCACCTCCTGCCCCCTTCGCCAAGCTTGACCGGGTCGGCTAAACGCCCCCCCAATCAAGCTTGCCGAAGGGGGGCGGCCTTGCCTGGACTGTCGGCCGCTGCGCGCCCGAGAAGCCCTAAAAACGAAGAGCCTATAAAGATTTAAATTCTGGAATGCCTTCCGCCCCCTTAAAGCCCCCTCGGCCGCCCCCCCCCCCCCCCCCCCCCCCCATTTTGGCGCGCCCCTCGCGCAGATCCTTGCCCTCGGAGCGCCAGGAATGGCGTTCTGGGAGGATCTGCGAATTCCAGGGTGCGCCCCTCGCGAAGAGGCCTTCCCGTTGTGTCGCTTCGCGCGCGCGCGTCGCATCGCCAGCGCATCGGCCTTCGCGCGTCGCGTCGCGGGGCCGAGGGGTGACTCTCACCAAGCAGCGACTCGCCCCGAGCGCCCCGTGTCAAGCTGTGCAATGCATCGCCAAGGCGTTGCCAAGTTGCTGCGGGGAGCATGTGATGTCGCTTCGCGCGCGCGTCGCATCGCCCTTGCATCGGCCTTTGCGCGCCGCGGCGCAGTCCCGAGGATGCACAGGGGGGTCCCTCTCTTCGGGGCGACGAGTCATCCCGCGCGCCCGGGGCAACCACTGCGCGCAACTTCGCCGCAGCTGGGCGGCGCCCCTGCGTCGCACAGGGACTCGCGTCAATAAGCGTGGATTTTGCGCGCAACCTCTCCGCCCCTGGGCGGCGCCCCTGCGTCGCACAGGGACTCGCGTCAAAAAACGTGGTTCTTCAAATCGCGTCGTCGCGCGCGCGGGCCGCATCGCCGTTGCAGCCGCGTCCCAGGTGTCTTTGCGCGGCCGCGTCGTCGTCGTTTTGAAAACAATATCAACGTCGTCGTCATCGGTGTCGTCCTCGTCGTCGTTTTGCGAGTCGCGTGCTGATACCGCATCGAGATCAATATGTCTTGGGTCATGGGTGGGTGGGACACGGTCAAGTGGGCTGCAAATTTGGGCTAGTGGAAACTATGAGCCTATAAAGATTAAAATCTAAAAGCCCTTAAGTCCCCCCTTCGGCCGCCCCCTCCATTTTGGCGCACCCCTCACGCAGGTCCTTGCCCTCGGAGCGCCAGGAACGGCGTTCTGGGAGGATCTGCAAATCCCATCCCGCCTCCGACGCCCAGTAGTGCCGGATGGGCGCCACCGGGGCCCACGCGCCGGCCGCGTCGTCCCAGCCCAGCGCCAGGCCGGGCTCTGGTGGCGACGCCAGGCGCCGGCTCGGGCGCAGGGCAGTCGGCGACCAAGGGCGGCGGCGGTGGCGACGCGGCGCCGCTGCAGCCGCCGTCTGAGTCGCTGCCCGCGCTGGCCACGGCGGCGTCGGGCGCGGGCGGCTCCGCGGCGTCGACGACCAGGGGCCACCCGACGGAGTGGGGCACGGTCAAGTGTTGATACCGCATCGAGATCAATATGTCTTGGGTCATGGGTGGGTGGGACACGGTCAAGTGGGCTGCAAGTTTTGGCTAGTGGGCCCTAAAAATTAAGAGCCTATAAAGATTTAAAAATCTTGAAATGCCTTCCGCCGCCCTAAAGTCCCCCCTTCGGCCGCCCCCCATCATTTTGGCGCACCCCTCACGCAGATCCTTGCCCTCGGAGCGCCAGGAATGGCGTTGTGGGAGGATCTGCAAATCCCAGGGTGCGCCCCTCGCGCAGATCCTTGGCCTCGGAGCGCCAGGAATGGCGTTCTGGCCCGATAGAATCACAGGACGCACCCCTCACGCAGATCCTCGCCCTCGGAGCGCCAGGAATGGCGTTCTGGGAGGATCTGCAAACTCCCGGAGTACCGGGAGTGGCGTTCTGGGAGAGCCTGCGAAAGTGCAGGGTACTCCCCTCGCCCAGACTCGTGGCAGACGTTCATGGCCTCGGTGTGCCAGGCATGGCGTCAGTACTGTCCTTCGCGAAAGGCACGGGCGCGACCTCGACCCTCTCGGGTTGAGAGCCGCCCCCGTGCCCTTGCCCAGGGGCCGCCCCGTGGAGGCTGGACATGGCCC
The DNA here is from genome assembly GCA_963575745.1 of Prorocentrum cordatum. NCBI lineage: Eukaryota > Dinophyceae > Prorocentrales > Prorocentraceae > Prorocentrum > Prorocentrum cordatum. The sequence goes on along the minus strand of CAUYUJ010021520.1, from coordinate 69,656 downwards.
CCTGGGTTTCCGAGCGGATATGGCCGCCCCGTCGCGCGGTCACTCCGCGGCGCGCTCAAGCGCCGCGGAGCCAGCGCGGCGGGGCGACCACGGCCGCCCAGAAGCCGTCCTCCCCCGGGAGCCTCTCGCCGAGAAACTCTCAGAGGAAGGCGCAGCTGCGCCTCGTCGACGCGGCCTTCGCGCGCCGCGTCGCGGGGGGCGCGCTCGCCGAGCAGCGAACAATTCCTCGCGCATCGCGTCGAGCTGGGTTCTTCGCGCGCGCACGCGTCGCATCGCCCATGCATCGGCCCTCGCGCGCCGCGTCGCGGGCAGCGATCTCGCCCAGCAACGAATTATTCCGCGCGCCTCGCGTCGAGCTGGTTCATGCATCGCCAAGGCGTCGGTGAGTTTCTGCGGGGGGGTGGGGCTACTCGTGTTGGCGCCGCGCGTGCGCGCATCGCATCGCTCTTGCATCGGCCTCCGCGCGCCGTGGCGCGCGGGCAGCATCGCCGTTGCAGCCGCGTCCCAGGTGTCTTTGCGCGGCCGCGTCGTCGTCGTTTTGAAAACAATATCAACGTCGTCGTCATCGGTGTCGTCCTCGTCGTCGTTTTGCGAGTCGCGTGATGATACCGCATCGAGATCAATATGTCTTGGGTCATGGGTGGGAGACGGTCAAGTGGGTTGCAAGTTTGGGCTGGTGGACCCTAAACCCTAAACCTTAAACCCTCAAAAGTGCCCCACCCTCTCCGAAGCAGATTCTGGTCATTGGGAAGGCACTGGGAGGGGTCCTGGGAAGGCCTTCCCAGGGCCCTCCCAGGGCCCTCCCGGGGCGAGCGGAAGCGGCTCTGGAAAGGCACGCCGGCACTCGCGGCGCTCGCAGGCGCTCCCGGCACGCTCCCAGGCGCTCCCAGGCGATCTCGAAGCTCCCAGGCGCCCCGAAGCGCTCGCAGGCAAGGGTTCCCAGGCGCTCCCAAACGCTTCCGGCGCGCTCCCAAGCGTTCCCAAGCGCTCCCAGCGGCCCCCGGCCGCTCCGAAGTGCTCCCAGGCGCTCCCGGGCGGTCCCAGCACGCTCCCGGCACGCTGGCGGGAATGCCGCAGTCGCTGCATTTCGCGCCCGCGTCGCGACGTGGCGCACGAGCGGAAGCGCTTTCGGCGTCGCCCGACAAGCGCTCCGTGCAAGCCGTCGCGACGCGAAAGACGCGCAACGAGCGCTTCGGGGCCGTCTGGGAGACATCCGCCGCGCGGGAGGGGGCGCGATCTTCGAGCGGGCACGCGCGAAAGCGCTCTCGACGATAGCGCGCCCCAAGTGAGCCCGCCGCGACACCCGCAGACGCTAATGCGTTGTTGAAAAATAAGAGCCTATAAAGATTTAAATCCTGAAATGCCTTCCGCCGCTCTAAAGTCCCTCCTTCGGCCGCCCCCTTCATTTTGGCGCACCCCTCGCGCAGATCCTTGCCCTCGGAGCGCCAGGAATGGCGTTCTGGGAGGATCTGCAAATCCCAGGGTGCGCCCCTCACGCAGATCCTTGGCGTCGGAGCGCCAGGAATGGCGCCGGGCGCCCCCGCGGCGGGCGAGGCGGCCGCGGGCGCTGCGGCCCCCCTTCTGGGAGCTCGCGGGAGGGCGGCCCGGCGAACGCGGGGTGGCGCGCCGACCCTTCGGCGGCGCAGGCGGCCGCGGGCCAGCTGGGCGGTGCGCCCGCGGCGACCGCGGGGGGCCCTGCGTCGCAAAGGGACTCGCGTCAATAAGCGTGGATCTTGCGCGCAACCTCTCCGCCGCTGCTGGGCGGCGCCCCTGCGTCGCACAGGGACTCGCGTCAAAAAACGTGGTTCTTCAAATCGCGTCGTCACGCGCGCGGGCCGCATCGCCGTTGCAGCCGGCGCGCTTCTAGCCACGCCGCGACGCGGGCGCGAAATGCAGCGACTGCGGCATTCCCGCCAGTTGCGAAGCGCGCTGCGCGCGCTCCTGGGAGCGCCTGGGAGCACCTGGGAGCGCTAGGGAGCGCCTGGGAGCGCTTCGGAGCGCGCCAGGAGCGTGCCGGGAGCGCCTGGGAGCGTGCCGGAAGCGTTTGGGAGCGTCTGGGAGCGCTTCGGGGCGCCTGGGAGCTTCGAGACCGCCTGGGGGCGCTTGGGAGCGTGCTGGGAGCGCCTGCGAGCGCCTGGGAGCGCCTTTGCCCACTCTGGGATCGGTGCTGAGGGTAAGGGATAAGGGAGAGGAAGTCCACGTCGTCGCCGCCGCCGCCTCTCTTCGTCGTCGCCTTCGGCCTCGCTCCCGCGCCCGCTGCGGCCGCGGCCCACGCCTGGCGTGGCGCCTGCCTGGGAGCACCTGGGAGCGCTTGGGAGCGCCTGGGAGAACGTGCCGGGAGCGTGCCGGGAGCGCCTGGGAGCGCGCCAGAAGCGTTTGGGAGCGCCTGCTTGGATGGCCGCGGCGGTTGCTAAGTACTTAACATACTTACTACGCTAAGTTAAGTACTTAATAAGTAGTTAGCGGACTTAGCTAAGTACTTACTCAGTCATTACTAAGTGGCCCACTTAGTAATGACTTAGTAAGTACTTAGCTATCCACTTATAACCAGTTAGCTAAGTGCTTAGCGCACTTAGCTAACCACTTATAACCACTTATAGCTAGTTTGCTAAGTAGGTTATAAGTGACTTAGCGGTTACATTGCACTTGTTATCCAAGGGCCATGCACAGGGAAAAAAGGTAAATCCACGTCTTGAAAGAGCTGAGTTTGTTCGTTGAGCGCTGCAGCGCTACAAATTTTGCATTTTGATTTGGAGTCGGTGTCCTGGATTTTTGCTTTAAATATGAGAAGCGCTGCAGCGCTGCCTTCGGATTTATATGAACATGAAGCGCTGCGTGCGCTGAATATGAAGCGCTGCAGCGCTGAATGTTGAGTTAAATGCATGTTTTCTAGTTGCACGTTGTTCGGATCTTCATTTTCGCCCAGCTCCGTTTGCAAGGAATTTGAATGCACATGTCAATTATGTTTTGTTGTATTCGTTGTTTTTCAATGGTCGCATTGAGCGCTGCAGCGCTCCAAATTTGATAGCACGTATGTTACTTTGCGCTGCAGCGCAAAAAAATGGTTGTCGTCGTGATGTCGCATCGCGCTGCAGCGCGTGCGCGCTCGTGCTTCATGGGCCTCGGGCTGCAGCCCAGATCAACATTTTTGCTCGCAAGTTGCATGTCCATGCAAGTCGATGTTCACGCGCACGCCGCGCGACAGCTTGTCTCAAGCTGCGGCCGCGCGCCGCATCCGCCGTCGCGCCCGCGGGCTCGCACGTTGCATTCGGCGCTATATATAGCGCTGGCATGGCGCTGCAGGCGCGTCAGGAGGAGCAGATCTTGCAGTACATCGAGGAAAGCAATTCCTCGGGGAGGTTGGCATCGGGGTGGGATCAACTGAAGGAGTTCCTGCTGGCGGAGGGGCTAGCGTATTACCAGCAGGTCCCACCGAACCAGATGGGCATCGACATTCGGAACCGCAGCGGTTCGTTAGTGAACCCTGCGCGGGCTCACAATTTAGGCGCGAAGATTTGCGCCCAGGGCTTCGTCTTGGCCAAGACGGCTGCAGCCACTGCCTTCGAGGCCCCGCAGGGGGCGCAGTTGGAAGAGACCGCGATGGCGAACGACCGCCTTTCGCGGCTCAGCGGGGGTCGGTGCCCCCCGCTGGACTCATTGCGGTATACGTCAGTGGGCGGCTCCCACACGAACGTCTTCCTCCGCTGCGTGCTGGCCAAGGCGCCGACCACAGTGAAGGCGCTGGCAGACTCTCGGGACAACATCGACTCCGAAAAGCTGTGCGCGTTGCATCCGCAACTTGCGACGGCAGTCAAAAAGGGCCTGACGTGGTTGATCATCAAGCACGCGGTGGCCAAAGTGAAGGGCCTCAAGAACTTCGTGCAGAGGGCTTTGAACGCCGACGTCAGGGAGGCGGTTCACGAGACCGAGATCATTCGGTCAGGCTGCAGCCTATCCCCACTATAATATATAGCGGTATGTAGTAAGGACCAGGATGATGCACGAGGAGGGTGATGAGTGGGAGCGCGTTGGGGAGGAGGTGAGAACGAGGAGCAGGAGCATTATATCTTACCGTGCTGCAGCACTTGATCGGCTCGGCGCTTGCTGCAGGCAGGTGGGCGGATGCTCTTGGCACACAGCCTCGCTGAGGGTTCCAGCAAGCCCGATTGGCGCGACATCGCCGAGCAAGCGGGCCACGCGAACCCACCTTGCAAGGCGTGGATCGCTGACTTGTGCAAGTTTGTTGAGCTCGGGCCACAAAACGGAGAACTTCTCCGTGAAATAGATGAAGCCCTCAAGACCTTCACGAATGTGGACGTCTCGGGGCAAACTTTGATGTGCGGCTCTGAATTTTGGCGCAAGTTGAATTCGATTAAATGGGGGAAGCACCAGGAGTCGTACCCGTATGTCGTAGCGGCGCTCGTGAAGGCCAACTATTCAGGCGAGCACGTGGTGGATAGCATGTGCAGGACCATCCATAAGCTTGTCGGCGCCCCCTTGTAGTGACATGCGCTGCAGCGCATCTATGCATTGCGCTGCATTGTTAGAACTGCGTACCCACCCCTCCCCCCTCCCCACACACACACACGCACCGTTACATTGCTTTATTCCCAAACGCAATCGCTGAAGCGATGGGCGGATCAAGGCAAACGAGATCGTCCACGTCGCGTCCCGCAAGGCGGACGTGGCTGCGGCCGACAACCTCATGGCCGACGCAAGGTCGCTCGTGAAGAGGTTGGATATCGGAGCGGAGCAGGGCTTCTTGCACATCGCAAAGTTGGATGTCCGCTGTGCCATGCACCTGGTGAAGAAGCGAGCGCCAGGAGACCGCACTTTCGGATGCGTAGCAGATATAGCACAGGTATCTTCTCATGCCACCTTTCGTGTGCTCCTTGTTTCCCTCCCTCCCTGCTTTTCGCCATTCAATGTCGCTGCAGCGACCCTCCAGAGAGGTCTTCCTCCATGAGCTCGGGGAGCCAGCCCAGCTGCAGATGAAGAGCTTGGGGATCGAGTTCGGCAAGGCGGTGCAGACCGACAAGCAAGGCGATGGCGCACCCGAGTTCCCAGCGAGCGCCGATGCAGACGCGCCGCGCGCGGCAGCGTCGTCGGCCGCTGAGTTGAAGAGCAACGTCTTCCGCATGCGGCGTGCAGGGTTCGACGTGGGGAAGCACATCGTCCAGAAGAAGGAGGTGGATGACGTCTTCGAGGTGCTCTCCATCTCGGAGAATGGGATCACCGCTCAGAAGAAGTTGCACGGCGACCTGGTGGGCGAAGAGATCTCCATTGCGTGGCTGCAGCCACCCCGCCGCCCGCGGGGAGCAGGGAGGGGGGAGGAGGAGGTAGTAACTGCGATATTGTATTTCCTGTACTTAAGTTGCAATGGGTTGGTCGATGCGCTGCAGCGCACGGAGCAGTTAGCCGAGCGGGCGGATTGAAGTAAACATATTGCTCGAGAATTACAAGTTGACGTCCAGGGTGCAAGAGCAGTTGTCGTTCACGAAGGAGCACTTGCCGCCAGCCCACGAGGGTTGGGCGATGGACGCGTTCAAGGGGGCATGCAACATGGCGCTGCGGCTCCAAGCGCTGAAGTACCAGGCGAACATTTTGCACTTGGAGATCCTGCAGGACCCACCTGCCGTGCGCTGCAAGCGAGCGTTCAAAGTGGGTGAGCTCGTCAGACTTGTGCTTCCGCAATCGTCCGCGCCCCCCTCCGACGACGCCGCGCTGCAGCGCTGCGCTGAGCACGAGGTAGCGAGGATTTCGGGGCACGTCAGGCCGTAGCGACGAGGTCAGTGATGTTACCGACTGCGCGCCATGTAGCTCCACGCGGTGGGAGTGGTCGCATTTCAGCCTCGTCCACGCGGGTCAGCACGGGCTGCGTTGCGGAGAGCATCTCGTTGGGGAAGGTTGGCCTCTACGAGTTCTTCGTGGGCCCGCAGTTCGCAGGGCCCCCCGCTGAGGGGTCGCGGGGCCCCGACGCCTTGTCAGCCCCTTCTGGGTGGTGGCAAAGTCCGACTCAGAGCCCAACATGGAGCTCCGAAAGGAGACCGTGACGTTCGGGACAGGCGTCAACAAGGTGCAGGTGGGGGTGCCCCAGATGCATAACACTTGCGCCCTGTCCGCGGGCGACTTCCTGGTGGTGAAGCCGTGGCCGCGGCTGCAGCCGCGGCCAGCCAAGAAGCTCAGGGCGGCCTGAGCTGGCGATATAGAGGGACCACGCGGGAGGATGAGGCAGGAGGGAGGGGTGATGCGGAGGAGGAGGAGGAGGAGGCAGGGTAAGGTTTGGCATAGGGAGGAGGATGAGGGGGCTTAAGGAGCGGCGAGCGCACATGACGGCACCGAGCGTGGCCCTCCGATTGGTGTAAACAGTGTGCGGGTTGGTGCGAAGTGCGATACTTGCCGCGGCGCTGCAGCGCGCGGAACGATTCGTTGCGCCAGCATCGTCGCTGCAGCGACTGTACAATATTGGTGCTGACATCAGCCTTTCCCACAGACATGCCGCTGCAGCGGCTTCGTCATCACTGTTGTGCTCGATGTGATCGTTGCTCTTCGCTTCATCTTTCACATGCGCTGCAGCGCACCTCATCATGAGCACCTCGTCCGCGCACATGTTGCCTCATCACTCCATCGCAGCAATTTTGGCGCTGAAGTGCGACCGCGCTCGGGCTGCAGCCTCGGCGCGCCGCGCGCGCGATGGCGACGATCAAGCGCGACTGCGTCGTGTTGCACGACAACCGTACGGGGCGCGAGCTGGTCACGGCCGTCGAGGTCATCGGAGACCGCGAGTGTATCACCGTGACCACCGCAGGTTGGAGCAAGTGGGCGTGCGGCAAGGCTCAGGGCTTGCGAGGCACGATGTTCCTAACGTGGCTGAAAAATCAGCGCACCGCGTCGTCGGGGCCAACGGCGCCGACGACGCTCTTCGCTGCAGCGGAGCCAGGCCGCCGCCCGACCACGCGGTCCGGCCGCGCCAGTCGCCAGGTTCCAGTGGACAAGTGCTTCAAGACAGTGCAGCTGCCGCCGTTTGGCGATACGGAGGCAACAGAGCTGCAGATTGTCATTCCCCCACCTCATAGGGGGGGAGGGACAAGCTGCAGGTGGTGCTGCACGAGAAGGGCGTAGAGTACATCAAGGCCAAATTGCTTCAGGAGGCGGCGGAGGCGGCAGAGGCGAGCACGGTGCTGAAGCGCCCGCGGCGCCACGAGACCGACGTTCCTTGCGGCACCCGCATCTATTGGGTGCAGCGGCTCCAAGCTTGGCGGGCCGTCCGCACAGACTGCGGTTGCAGCAGGACGGCCTTGTTCCGCACAAACCGCGGCTGCAGCAAGGATGACGCTGAAGCGGCCGCGGCGAAGTGGTGCACCGCCGAACTCAAGGATTGCGAAGCGGATGAGCTCCAGGAGATGGAAGCGGAGGCGGAGGGCGATGCGGAGGAGGAGGAGGCCGACTCGGACTGAGCTGCGGCGCGCTCGGTCGACCGCATCGCTGGGGCGTGCGATCACGGTCGGCAGTGCGATTGAGAATGGCAGCGAGGAGGACGAGCACGAGGGCGAGGGCGAGGAGGAGAACGAGGAGGAGGATTGGGATAATAATTGCGGATTGTTGGTGGATCCCCCCAATGTTCGCTACTGTTGGTGTCATTGCGAATCGTTGGTATGATCAAGCGTGCTGCAGCACGACGACACTACGATCAAGTGTGCCTCTCACGCGTTGCCGCCGTCGATGTGTGACCTCACGGCGCTGCAGCGCTGACTTCGTTTCGTGTGTTTGGAGTCCATCGTGCTGCAGCGCTGACTTACGTTCGGGTGTCTGGCGTGCCGATATCAGATTTTTGCGTCGCGCTGCAGCGCTGACTTACATTTTGTGTGTCTGGCGTGTTGATGTAGCGCTTCGATCGCGCTTGCAGCCCGCATGTTCGCTTTATGTTATTGTATGTGGTTCGCAGCCACCTGTGATCAGAACATCAATGGCTGCCAACATGAGTGCAGCGACGCCGCCATGGCGGCTTCCCTCGGAGCCAGTGCCGCCGCCGAAGGCGAAGTCCGCTGCATCGGATGCGACACATGCGGCTACTCCCCCTCCTCCGCCGCCGCCGCCGCCACCACCGCCTCCGACGTCGACGAGGACCGCGGCTGCAGCCGCCAGTGATGTGCCAGCCCCGCGCGCGGCTGCAGCCGCGCGCAAGCGCGATGCTGAGACCAAGGTTGGCATGTGGAAGCTTGTGTGCGACATGATTCGGGAAGCGCTTCAGCGCGGGGACCGCGAGACAGCGGTTGCGCTGGCAGTCCAATACCACGTCGCGAAGAAGCCGCGGAAGTGACGGGCGCGCGGCGCGCGCGCGGTCAGTGCTGCAGCACCACTGTTTCAGTCGGAGACAGCATCGCGACGGCGGCGACGGCGACAGAGACAACGACGACGGCGTTAAAGACGACGTAATTCAGAGCAGTGCATGCAGGAGAAGAAGGTGGAGGGAGGATGATGATGAGGAGGGGGAGGGTGATCAGGAGGACGACGACATTGAGGACGACGTTCTGGAACGCCTTCATTTTCACAGGTTCCCACCGCTCGCTGCCAGCACCTCGGAGCAGGGGAAGGGGGAGCAGGATGATGATGATGATGAGGAGGAGGAGGAGGAGGAGAAGGAGGCCGAGGACGAGGAGTATGACGAGGAGGAGGAGGAGGAAGACAACCAGTTGGCACCCATGCCCCGCCCCCCCGATCCTTCTGCCTATTCCTGCCTCCGCATACTCCCCTCCTCCTCCTCCTCCTCCTCCTCCTCCTCCTCCTCCTCCTCATCCTCCCTCTCATTCTCCTACTCCTCCTTCTCCTCCTCCTTCTCCTCCTCCTCCCTCTCCTTCTTCTCCTCCTCATCCGTGTCCTCCTCCTCCTCCTCCTCCTCCTTCTCCTGCCCCCCCTCCTCCCCCCCCTCCTCCTCTCCCTCCAATCCTCCTCCTCCCCCTCATCCTCCTCCTCCTCCTCCTATCCTGAGGGGGCAGCCCTGGGGAGGTCAATCCAGTCGTTGGCCTTCGGAGGTTCAGTTGGGGGTGATGTTACTTTGCGGGGTGATGTTACTTGGGGGGTCAGTCGACTGGTTAGCAGGGGTCCATCGTCGTCAGCGTCGTCGCCATCGTATTCGTCGTTGGCACCGCCGCTGTTTTTGTTCCGTGCAGCTGCAGCTGCAGCTTCGCGCGCTGCAGCGTCGCGCGCCCGCGCGCCCGAGTGCAGCTTCAGCTGCAGCGATGGGACTGGTTTCCACCACCACTACCATATGTTGGAGAAGGAGGAGGAGGAGAAAGAAAGAGGAGGAGGAGGACCTCTCCCTCCAACTTATGGTACTGGTGGTGGAAACCAAGCCCATCATGCAGCTTGGCGAGCTGCAGCTTCGCTCGCTGCATCGCGCAGCGATGGCGTCGCAGCTCGACTACGACGAGGACGCCGAGGAGTTCGCCGTCCTGCGGCCGACGCCGCCTGCGGTGCCGCCGCCAGGGTTCGAGCCGCGGGACCCCGCGGTCGAGCTCGCTGCCGCCAAGGCGCGGCCGACGTCGCGCGCCGCCCCGCACGGCAAGGGCGGCAGCGACGGCCCACCTTGCAAGGGCAAGGGCAAGGACAAGGACAAGGACAACGTCGGCGGCCCACCTTGCGGCAAGGGCAAGGGCAAGGACAAGGGCAAGGACGGCGGCGGCCCACCTTGCAAGGGCAAGGGCAAGGACAAGAGCAAGGGCGGCAAGGGCAAGCTTGTCCGCGACGGGGGCCAGCAGCAGCGGCGTGGCGGCTGGTTCAATAGGGCGCAGCAGCTCTGCGAGCTGCTGCTGGCGGGCGAGTGCGCCGACGCGGCCGCCCTCGCGGAGGAGTTCTACGCTGGCCCAGCACAGGTCTGGTTCGGCGCTGGCGCCGAGGAGGCCGCCGAGGAGGCGCAGGCGCCCGAGGAGGCGCTGAGGAGGCCGCCGAGGGGCGCCTCATGAGGAGGCCGCGGAGGCGGCCGCCGAGCGCCGAGCGCCGAGGGCGGAGGCGGCCGCCGAGCGCCGAGGGCGCGCCGCTGCGCCCTCCTGGCGCTGCAGCGCCTGCGGGCGCCACATGAGAGCTGCGGCGCGGCCGCGGAGCATTCCACTACTGGTGGGCGACGGAATGGGACGGTAACTCAGTAGAGGTAGACAGGGGGAGAGGGGGGACTATAGTAGAGGTAGACAGGGGGGAGACGTGATATACATAGGGAATGCGAGGGGGACGATGGAGACGCAGCGTGGGGGTGGAGTGAAGACACATTGGAGAGAGACGGTAGACAGGATGCCCGCTGCAGCGGGTATCCACTCTCCCGTGAGCGAGGGGGACAACGAACGCATTGTGATAGGATACACGCTGTAGCAACCCAACATGTAAGATCAATGGGAGCAATGGGGGGGTGGATTGGATCAGTTCGCGAGCATAGCTGACGCCGACGCATGCATGTGTTTAGGCCAGGTTATATTTCGTGCGCCAGATCGCGTGGTGCGCCCGCGCTGTCGCCCAGAAAGGCGCTCCGATATCCTCATCACATCTATCTGCCATCGTCGACGTTCACATCCTGATCCACTGACATTTTTTTTGTATGGACTGATGTGCCAGGGGTCGGCCTTGGATTGGCCAGGAAAGTTTGGGGGCACTTGGGGGGGTCCTGGGGCACTTCAGATGGCAAGCAGTCTCGCATCGCATCGCCCTTCGCCACTCTCCCTGCTCCCCTTCAGCACAGTTCGTTGCGCCGCCGAGTAGCTCCCCCCATGGCCTCCTGGCGGCCTCACCAGCTCCCATCAGCCTTGTCCTCAGCAGTCTCGAGCCATCGCGACGCTGCTGCAGCAGAGCCGTGAGCGTAAATCTTTGCAGTTGACAGCGGTTTCGGCATCGTCAACCTCGTCGCGACGCTGCTGCAGCAGCGCCGCGTGATGTACTTCGCGCCTCTCTTAGTTTCACTCCCACATCGAAACCAGCAGTGTGGACAGTGTTCTGGGACTGCGTGGGTGGGCGTTGGGGTGGGCTGGAGTGCTGGATGTTGGCATCAGGATGGCTGATCTGAGGTCGAACGGGAGCTTCGGGCGAAGCGATCTGAGAGCGTCGGTGCCCCTCTGCAGAGGTGATGCTGTCTGACAGCGGCGTGTCTGTTCAATAGCCCCCTCCATTGAACAGCCACGCCCGCGTCTGTTCAATAGCCCCCTCTATTGAACATGCCATGTTCAATAGCCCCCTCTATTGAACAGCCACGCCCGTGTCTGTTCAATAGCCCCCTCTATTGAACAGACACGCCTCTGTCGATGTCCCAGCTGCCTTCGAGGCTCCCAGATCGCTTCGGTAGTTGCTCCTGATCGCACTTCGCGCATCTCCTGAATCCGTCCCGCGCCCTCCTCGGACACCTTCCGTGTCCCTCCTGTGTCTGCCCGCCCGCCCGCTCCCGAGCTCCCGTGTATACCTATCCGTCTCCCGTGTCTCTCCCGCGTCTCTCCCGCGCCCCTTCCGTGTCTCCACATGCCTTCCGTGCGCTCCCGCCCGTGTCCCTCCGCACCGCTCCCGCGTCCGTCCGCCCGCTCGCCCCCGAACTCCCGTGTCCCTCCCGTGTCTCTTCCGTGCTCCCCCCCGTGTTTCTCCCATGTCCCTCCCACCCCTCCGTGTCTTTCGCACCGTCCCTTCCGTGTTCCTCAAATGATCATGCATCCCCCCCCGTGTCCTGCCCGCCCGCCCGCCCGCGCTCGTGTCCTTCCCTCCCGTGTCTCCTCGCATCTCTCCCCGCACCCCCCCCCCCCCGTGTCCCTCATTATCTCCCTCCTCTCCTCTCCATCACTCTATATCTCTCTCCGTATTGCCCACTACCATGCGTTCCATCGTGGTGCGCATGCATAGCGCTGCAGCGCTTCATGTTACTTTGTGACGATGAGTTCTGCTGAGCGCTGCAGCGCTCACGTGTTTTCCTTAATTGCATGCGATCGTTGCGCTGCAGCGCATCTGTACTGTTGTGGCCTCTCTTCCACCTCAGCAGCCGAGTGCTTCAGCTCTCGCAGTGTGGGAGGCCCTCCCTCGCGCTTCCCCTCGGAGCGTCCGCGCACACCCTCGCCCTCGCGGAGGGCATCATGTCTGCCGCGGCTGCGGCCACACCCATCAACCACATCCTGGATAACCTGGACAGCTGCGACGCTTTCTTCGCATCGCAGATCGGCGTCATCGCCGCCGACGCGATGGCGCAGAGCCAGTCCGCCTTGTCCATGAGCGCGCAGCTGCAGCTTCACAACTTGGGGACGATCGGGGCTGCCCAAGCAGCTGCCCTGCAGAATCGAATCACCGCGTCGGGCTTCGCGGACAGCCACAAGGCGCGCCTCAGCGCCGTGCTGGCCGCGCGCGTGGGCACGGCGACGCCCACGCTCCAGATGCGCGTGCAGGCGCTCGCGTCAGGGCGGTGCTATCCATCGTGCTTTGCACATCGGACCGCCGAAGTGTTATTCACATGTATGGTTTAATTGTTTGGTCTGTACTTTATGTATGTTACCATGTTCATGTTTCAAATGTACTTATGTTATCATGCTGCAGCATGCCTGCGTCGATTCGTCGGCTGGTGGACTTTACCATGCAGGACTGGGGTTTATTTCGCGACCCCAACCAGAGCATCGTCACGAAGGTGCGCGCGTTGATCAAACGTCGCGGTGCCATCGGCTTGACGGTTCCGAGCGAGAGCACGCTGAAAGAGTTGGCGGCGCTGATGGCATGCGCCCATCTTCCAGACGCAAGCCCTGGGCAGCTCTACGGGATCGTGACGGAGATGAAGGTTTGGGATTCGGCGGGAACGCCTAACGCAGACGCATCGCATCGCACTGACTGCAGCCAATGCGATGCGGCGCGTCAGCGTTAGGGCTTCCCGACGAGTCGCCCTTTACAGGGTCAGTTCTTGGCGAGCCGCAGGGGCGCGACGGGGCAAGCGGCGACAGTGACTTGGAATTTCCCAGCAGATCCTCGGCAGCTCCCTCAGCACATCTTCGACGCGGCGTACACCGATGCGGACCCGCCGGTCGATGTGACGCGCGACCTCGCCAACGTGGCATCGCATCTACGAGGCTGCTGCCACCCCGTCATGCGCTGCAGCGCTGATTGTTCTGGATGTCTTGGGTGCTTCGGTGAGCTCGAACCTTTAGGTCCACCTCGCATAGAGCATGATAGGTTTCATGCTACGCGTGCGCCGCTGAAGCGGCCTGCGGGTCTCAACGCCATCAAGGCTCGCGTGCCTCTCAGGCTGACCAACAAGGGCTTGCGGGCTGCCGCCCCACCGCATCAGCCGAGCACAGCCATTGTGCCATGGACACCATCGGGGTCACCCTCCGTGCCGCCTGCAGCGCCAATGCACCCCATGGACGCGATGGCCGTGATGCAGCAAATGCTGGCAGCGTTTGCGCCACCGCCATCGCCGCCCAACGAGCTGCAGCTGCAGCTCTTCCCGCGCCGCCCTGCGGCGCCCGCGGCGAGCCCCCCCGCGAGCCCCCCCCGCGATTGGTGATTCGCCAGCTGGGCCAGCATTGCCAGCGGCGGCGCCAGATGCTGCTGCAGCAGCGCCAACGCCGCCAAACGAAGATGCTGCTGCAGCAGCAGACGGAGACGAGGATGCTGTGCTGCAGGCGATCGAGACCTTGGCTGCGGGCAGCGCGAAAGGCGAGCTGCCTCGCAAGGGCGAGGGCAAGGGCAAGAAGGGCAAGGGCAAGAGCGCGATCAAGGGCAAGAGCAAGACAGGCGCTGGCAAGGGCAAGACGGCGGCCAAGGGCACGGCCAAACCGAAGGCCAAGGGCAAAGGGAAAGCCAAAGCCAAGGCCAAGGCCAAGCCCAAGGGCAAGGCGGCAGCCAAACGGGGCCAAATGGCACTCGGGCGCAGCAAATGCCGCTACCTGCCGAATGGCTGCGGCACGTGCCGCGACCCGAACTTCACTGGCCGTCGCGGCAAGCCGTGAGCGCGCAACGGGCACTGTCGGCATATGGAGGTGAGGATGAGGATTATGAGGGCGAGGAGGAGGATGGGGGGGGGTGATGAGGAGGCTGAGCATGTGGAGGAGAAGGAATGAGGAGGATGGTGAGGATTAGTGCGAGGTTGGATGGAACGCTGGCCGATGATATGAACGGTAGTGGCGATGGTCTTGCCTGGCGGTCGCGCGGCTCGCACGGACGACGAGGAGGATGAACGTCAAATATGTTGACGGGTTCTCTTGGATGCGGGCGCTGCAGCGCTGGCGCCTTTGTGGTCAACGTTTGCATCGCCATCATGATCACGATGCAGCGCTGCAGCGCTCGCTTTCCTGGATGGTGGCGTAGATAATGCGCGCTGTTGTGTTCCGATGCAGCGCTGCAGCGCCTGTCAGACTTGTGGTGCCGTTGTAGCGTTGGCGCGTTTGTGAGTGTGCAGTTGCAGCCGCGGTGTCCATGCATTGCGTGACGTGCTCGTCTTGAGTGCCAGTCGTTTCTCGTCGATACGCGCTGCAGCGCCATCATTCGCGATGTCGAGTTTTGTCTCCCGCATGGTTGTTGCCAAGTCACGCGCTGCAGCGCTGTGATTCGCTCATGTTGCGCGTTGCCGATGGCATGCCCTCCTCCCCCTTCCTCCTCCTCCTCCTCCTCACTTGGCTCGCGCGTCGCAGCCGCCATCGGTCGCTGCAGCGGGTGCTGGCAACGGACCTCCTCCGCCTCCTCACTGGGCTCGCAATGGCGGCGCGCCGCTGCGACAAGCCGTTCGAAGCGCAAGCGCGCGCCGACCGTCGCGACGAGTTGCGCGAGGCCCGCGCGAGAGCGACGGCGACAGCTACAGCAGAGGTGAAGGAGGCGCGGAAGAACGCCAGGAAAGCGGAGAAGCAGGTGCAGATCCGCACCGCGGAGCTGCAGGTGGATGAGGAGGCGGATGAGAAGGAGGACGGTGGGGTTCATGAGTGCGGCAGGCTACTCCCCCGCTGCAGCGGGGGAGAAGGACGACAGGGGGGATGATCAGGAGGAGGTGGAAGCGATGGCGTGGGAGGATGAGGAGTATGAGTAGCAGGGTCGGGGTCAGATGGACATCGCCGCTTCGGACGTGGCCAACCAGAAACTCAACGAGGCGTTGACCTCGCTGCGGAACGCCAAGAAGATGAAGGTGACCTGAGTGAGGTCGGCCTCGGCGACCGCCTGCTGAAGCATGCTGGTTCGATTGATTGGTAAAGGCTGGAGGGAGCGTGGTTGAGCATGTTGTTTGAGTTGCGCTGCAGCGCTTCTCCGTGGACCACGGTTGAAAGTTTGCGCGCGGATCATGATGTGTTAATGTGTTGCGCTGCAGCGCAGTTTCGCTTGCAGTTTCTCGTTGGATGGTGATGCGGCGGATGATGAGGGCGAGTGATATTGATGCTGTTGACGATGAAGGTGATGGTGACGGGGGGGATGAAGGGACGGGGGACGGATGATGAGGAGGATGGGTAGGTTGAGGAGGAGGATGGGGAGGATGAGGGGGCGCATGAGGAGGAGGAGGAGGAGGAGGAGGAGGAGGAGGAGGAGGAGGAGGTATAATAGGAGGGGGGGAAGAGGAGGAGGACGAGGGGGATGGCGAGCAGGATTGAGGAGGAGGAGGACGTTCGCGCTGCAGCGCGTCAGATTGTCATCATTGAACGTTAGCGGCGCTGTAGCGCCATGTGCTCCCAGACTGTTGCTTGGCAGTTAGCGCTGCAGCGCGCATTTGGTTGCTCTCCGCGCGGTGCAGCCTCATTTCCATCCGTAGTCGCCGTGGCCCCTAGCGGAGGGGCCCCTCCGCGCGCGCGCAGCGACGGAGGCAAGCTTGCCTCGGGAACGCGCGCGATGGCGGCAGAGGACGACCGCCCAGCGAAGCTGCGGCGGCTGTCCCGCCTTCGCGCGGAACTGCCATTCATGCATTGTAATGCGATGGCGCGCGATGGCGGCAGAGGACGACCGCCCAGCGAAGCTGCGGCGGCTGTCCCGCCGTCGCGCGGAACTGCCATTCATGCATTGTAATGCGATGGCGCAATTCCTGGCGTCCGTTAAGCGAGACGGAATCCCCGAATTGGGATCCCGACGCCAGGATATCAGAGACGCTCGGGAGCTCATGGTCGGTGAGAACACGCCGTGCGGCAAGCTCCACCAGAACATGATAGTCGGGCAGCACGCGGTGGAGATCTGCAGTCCAGCAGCAATGCTGTGGTATTGCAGCGCCCTCCCCGCGATGCAGCCTCTGTGGCAGCGGGCGCTGGTGCTGCCGCGCCCGTGGCACATCATCATTTACGGCGATGTAATAGGCGCTGGCAACGCGCTGGCGCACGTGCAGAACCGCAAGTCCTGGGGCATCTACTGGGCGATCGCGGAATTCGGCCCGCAGGCGCTTTCGTCGGAGGACTTTCGCGATAGCGTTGCTGCAGCAACGATATATGCGGGGGGGGAGGGGGGTAGAGAGAGAGATATATATATATATATATATAGAGAGAGAGAGAGAGGCGCTGCAGCGCCAGTTGTGCTGCGATTTGTTCGCAGGATGCGTGGTTCCAGCTCGCGACGATGCGGGCCACGACCGCGAACGACATCCAGCCGCACGGACTGACGATGCTACTGGACGCAATCCTCGCGCAGTTCTGGCCCGATCAGGGGCACAACTTCAGCGCAGGCATCAGCTTGCGGCTGCGCCCCGACGGCGCGACGGAGCTCATCCAGATGGACCTCGGAATTTACATTCAGCCGCTGCAGCGGTCGCCGCATAGCACCCAAGATTAGTTAGCATACATGTGCACATGTATATATCCATTACGCCTTCTTGCGTCGCTGCAGCGGCTCTGTCGGATCGCGGACGAGGATGCAATGCACCGCTTGATCGGAATGAAGGGTTCGTCAGGAATCAAACCATGTTTTATGTGCCGCAACGTGTTCTGGAAGGGCGAAGTTCGGGATATAGTTGCTTCTGATACGACGGGCGTCGCTGTTCACCACTCGGAGCCAGATGCGTCGCGGCTGCAGCCGATGACGGCGCCGTTGCTCGATGCCATCTGCAACAGGTTGATCGAAGGGGTCAACATCATGAACAAGGGCGAGTTCCAGGAGTTGGAGCGCCGACTTGGCTGGAACTGGGACCCCCATTTGCCTGAGCGGGTTCGGAAACTCAAGCCGCTCGAGACAGTCATGTTTGAATGCATTGTATTTTCGTCAACGGTACATATAACATTCTGGTGTTCCAAATGTTTCGAAGGTTGAAGGGTTACTGGGCGCGCGCAGACGCATATTTCCAGGACTGGTCGTTTCCAGGGTGTCACTCCATCTCCCCCGACACGTGCGCGATCTTCGGCGAGAAGCGCGTGAGGTCCCACGTTGACAGCAAGCATTTCAAGTGTACCGCCAGCGAGGGGCTCACAACCATGCAAGTATCATTGCATGCTTCGCGCCCCCGCAGACCAATAATACATGCGCTGCAGCGCACGTGAATTTCTGTAGGATATGTACTGCACCCCTCTTGTTCGGACATGCGTTCGCGCGGGCGGATTGACGCGTTTCTTCAGGGGGGTGGCTAGCGACGCTGCAGCGCCTGCAGTCCGATCGGCTTGCGCAGTGTTCGAGGCGCACACGATCGTTGTGGAAGAAATCCTACGAGTATCCAGGCGTCAGGCAGACGCGGATAAGCTGCAGGCTGCGGTTAACAGGTTTTTTTACTGTCATGCAGCAGCGTCTTTGGCAAGGAAACGATGGCGCAGAAGTTCCATTACCTGCGCCACTTCGCCAACTACGTGAGGCGTTGGGGCCATGTGGCGCTGCCGTCGTGCTGGGTTTTGGAGCGCAAGCACAAGACCAGCAAGCGCTTTGCGAACGCTCTTCAGGTGGGGGCTGCAGCCTCCAGCGGCTGGGACGCCAATGTCCTGAAGAGCGTCACCGAGCGGCGCCTGTGGCAGCTCATGGATGGCGGCACCTTTAAGGTTAACTGCCTGGTTAACGCCACCAGGCCGTCCAAGGCCATCTCGCGCGAACTGCTGCAGCAGTTCGGGCCTGCGGACTTTGTTGCGTCCGCTGCAGCGCGGTGCCGCTACCACGACGTCAAATACGGCGACGTCGTGCTGTTGGAGGACGGAGGAGGGGAACACATTGCGGCCGAGGTGTTGAAACACCTCTCCTTCACCAAGAACGGCCACTACTATGGCTTGAGCTTGGTCCTGCCCTACTTCTTCAAGGAGAAGCTGCACCCGCGCGCCTCCGCGCACGTGCCTGGCGGCGATGCCGACGCCTTTTGGGCGCACACGGCGAGCATCGTGCGCTCGCTCGCGCGGGCGCCGCGCGAGGGCGGCGGCGTCCGAGTGGCGCGCCCGATATGGTCGCAGCCGCGGTGGTGCGCTTTAGTTTAAAACGTGGATTCCTTACTGGCGCTGCAGCGCACTTTTTTACCTTGCTAAATGCTTCGGTGCTGCAGCACCTGAACGTTGCATGGTCGACGATTCCTCTTCTCCGCCTTGAAAACGTGGATTCCTTCTGCATGGCGCTGTAGCGCACCTTTTTCATTGACGCTTCGGTGCTGCAGCGCCTGAACAGCGCATGGTCGCCGATTCCTCTTCTCCGCCTCGTTCCTCCGCCTCCTCTTGCGCTGCAGCGCTAATGTCGTTGATCAGTGGTGCGGTCGTTCAAACTCCTCCTTCCCCTCATCCTCCCCCTTCTCCCCCTCCTCCTCCTGCTCCTACTGCTGCTCCTCCTCCTCATCTTGCTCCCCCTCCTCCTTCTCCTCTCCTCCTCCTCCTCTGACGAGGGGGGGAGGGTGGAGGAGGGGGAGGGGGAGGAGGAGGAGGAGGAGGAGGAGGAGGGAGCAATGAGGAGGATTCAAAACGACGAGATAAGCTCCAGAGCGAGAGGAGGATTGGGTGAGGAGGAGGGGGAGGAGGGGGGGGGGGAGGGGGAGGAGGAGGAGTGAGGAGGAGGATGAGGAGGAGGAGGAGGAGAGTGAGGAGGAGGAGGACGAGGAGGAGGAGGAGAGAGGAGCTAGGAGGAGGCAGGAGAGGAGGAGGGAGGAGGAGGAGGAGGAGGAGGGGACGAAGGGGAGGAGTGGAGGACGAGGGAGGAGCGAGAGGGTTAGGAGGACGAGGAGGAGGATGAGGAGGAGGATGATGAGAGGGAGGATTTATGATGATTAGACGAAGGAGGAGGGCGGAGGGGAGGAGGCGGACGAGAGGAGGAGGGCGAGAGGAGAAGGCGGAGAGGAGGAGGAGGAGGAGGAGGATAAGAGGGAGGAGGAGGAGGAGGAGGAGGAGGAGGAGGAGGATAGAAGGAGGGAGGAGGAGGAGACGCCGCCCGCGCGCGTGCGGCTTACAGGCCGCGCGGGGGCGCGCCCTCCCTTTTCCCTTTGCTTCGCGGCTCGGCATCGCCATCGAAAAACATATCAAGACATGTTTTTCGATGGCGACCCCGAGCCATGGGGCAGTCTCCTCTCGGAGGACCCGTCGGGGATGTCGGGGATCCTCCTCGACATCCCCGAGGGGTGGGACGGGCTCGGCAGCCATCGGCCCGTCGCACGTCGTCGTCTCCCAACCCTCTGGGTTGTGGACGACGGCTACGCGCGGTGGGCCGCTCTGGCTGCCGAGCGGCGCGCGGGCCCCCCCCCGCCGCCCGCGCCAGCGGCAATGCCGCTGGAGATGGCGGCGCAGAGCGCGGCGCAGGCGAACTTCGCCTGCGCCGCGCTCAGCCGCGCCAGGCTGCCGCTCGACGCGGCGGCCCTGCAGGGCCGCCGCGTCGAGCGGCCGTCTTGGGCTGAGGCGCGCCCGTCGCCGCCTCCGCCGCCGCCTCCCCCTTTCCTCCTCCTCCTCATCCTCCTCCCCGTCCTCCTCCTACTCCTCCTCCTCCTCGACATCTCCTCCTCCTTCTCCTCCTCCTCCTCCTCCTTCTCCTCCTCCTCCTCTCTCCCCCTCCTCTTCCTCCTCCTCCTCCTCCTCCTCCTCCTCTTCCTCCTCCTCCTTCTCCTTCTCAGAGTCCGCTAACCACTTAGTAAGTCCGCTAACCACTTAGTAAGTAAGCTAGCTAGCGGACTTACTATGTGGTTACTAAGTGGTTAGTAAGTGGTTACTGGGTGGTTACTAAGTGGCAGCTAAGTGGTTACTAAGTGGTTAGTAAGTGGTAGCTAGAGTGGGGACTTAGCGAGCTAACCTCTACTAGAGACTTAGCAAGGTTAGCCTCCAGCTATAAGTGGTTAGTATCTCCTACTAACCAGTTGTAGCTGGTTATACAACTTACATCCTACTTACAACACTTATAACATACTTACAACTCACTTGTACGCACATACTAAATCCTCTAACCCCTTAGTATCCGCGCTAACCACCTAGCAGCCGCCGCGGCCATCCAAGTGGGAGCGTTTCGGGGCGCCTGGGAGCTTCGAGACCGCCTGGGGGCGCCTGGGAGCGTGCCGGGAGCGCTTGCGAGCGCCTGGGAGCGCCTTCGCCCACTCTGGGATCGGTGCTGAGGGTAAGGGTTAAGGGAGAGGAAGTCCACGTCGTCGCCGCCGCCGCCTCTCTTCGTCGTCGCCTTCGGCCTCGCCCCCGCGCCCGCTGCGGCCGCGGCCCACGCCTGGCGTGGCGCCTGGCGCACCCTGGGCGCTATCTCCGAGCTATTTTTGAAGGGCGCCACAGGCGGCGCCTTCGGCCTCGCCCCCGCGCCCGCTGCGGCCGCAGCCCACGCCTGGCTTGGCGCCTGGCGCACTCTGGGCGCTATCTCCGAGCTATCTTTGAAGGGCGCCACAGGCGGCGCCTTCGGCCTCGCCCCCGCGCCCGCTGCGGCCGCGGCCCACGACTGGCGTGGCGTCTGGCGCACTCTGGGCGCTATCTCCGAGCTATCTCTGAAGGGCGCCACAGACGGCGCCTTCGGTTTCGCCCCGGCGCCCGCTGCGGCCGCGGCCCACGCCTGGGAGCGCCTGGAAGCGTGCCGGGAGCGCCTGGGAGCGCCTGGGAGCGTGCCGGGAGCGTGCCGGGAGCGTGCCGGGAGCGCTTGGTAGCGCCCGGGAGCGTGCCGGGAGCGCTCGGGAGCGCCTGGGAGCGCTTGGGAACGCTTGGGAGCGGAGCGCCTGGGAGCCCCTGCCTGGGAGCGCTTCGGGGCGCCTGGGAGCTTCGAGACCGCCTGGGGGCCGCTGTTCCGGAGCCGCTTCCGCTTGCGCCGGCTTGCTCGGGGCGTCGGGCACGGTTGGCGCGCCCATCAGGCGCTCGCGCAAGCTTGCGCCGGGCTCGCTTACATCGTTCGGCATGGTATCGTTTCACTGTGTTTCGCCATGGCACCATTCGAGCTTGCTCAATACGTGGTGTTTTTCGTCTTGAAGGGTTTAGGGGTTGGGGTTTAGGGGTTTAGGGGTTCAGGGGCTTCAGGGTTTAAGTGTTTTGGTGTTGGGGTTTAGGGGGTTAGGGTTTAGGGGTTTAGGGTTTAGGGGTTTATGGGTTTAGGGGTCTAGGGGTTTAGGGGCTTAAGGGTTTAAGGGTTTAGGGGCTTAGGGCTTAAGGATTTTGAGGTTTAGGGGCTTAGGGGTTTAAGGGTTTAGGGGTTTAGGTGTTTAGGGGTTGAGGGGTTCAGGGGTTTAGGCGCTCATGGGGTTAGGGGTTTAGGGGTTTAGGGGCTTAGGGGAGTTAAAGGTTTAGGGCTTAAGGGTTTAAGGGGTTCAAGGGGTTTAGGGGTTTAGGGTTTAGGGGTTTAGGGTTTTAGGGGTTTATGGGTTTAAGGTCTAGGGGATTAGGGGCTTTGGGGTTTAACGGTTTAGGGGTTAGGGCTCAGGGGCTTGAGGGGGTCATGGGGGTTAGGGGGTCATGGGGTTTAGGGGTTTAGAGGTCTAGGAGGTTAGGGGCTTAAGGATTTAGGGGTTTTGGGGTTTAGTGGTTTAGGGGTTTAGGGGTTTAGGGGTTTAGGGTTTAGGGGTTTTGGGGTTTTGGGGCTTGGGGGTTGAAGCGTTTAAGGGTTTAGGGGCTTAGGGTTCAAAGGTTCAGGGGTTAGGGGGTTTAGGAGTTTAGGGGTTTATGGGGTTTTGGTGTTTAGGGGTTTAGGGGTTTAAGGGTTTAGGGGCTTAGGGGTTTAAGGGTTTAGGGGTTTAGGGGTTTAGGGGGTCAGGGGTTCAAAGGTTTAGAGGTTTAAAATTTAGGGATTTGGGGATTTAGGGTTTAGGGGTTTAGGGGTTTTAGGTGTATAAGGGTTTAGGGGTTTAGGGGGTTGGGAGTTTTGGGGGCTAGGGGTTTAGGGGTTTGGGGGGTTAGGGGGTTATGGGGTTTAAGGGTTCAGGGGGTTAGGGGTTTAGGGGTTTAGGGGCTTAGGGGTTTAAGGGTTTCGGGGTTTAGGGGTTTAGGGGTTTGGGGGTTTGGGGGTTTGGAGGTTTGGGGGGTTGGGGGGTTAGGGGGTTAGGGGTTTAGGGGTTTAGTGGTTTAGGGGCTTAGGGGTTTGAGGGTTTATGGGTTTAGGGAGTTAGGGTTTTAAGGGTTGAAGGGTTGAGGGGTTGAAGGGTTGAGGGGTTAGGGGTGTAGGGGTTTAGGGGTTCAGGGGGTAAGGAGTTTAGGAGTTCAGGGGTTTAGGTGTATAAGTGTTTAAAGGTTTAGGGTTTAGGGCCTAGGGGTTTAAGGGCTTATGGGGTTTAGGGGTTTAGGGGTTCAGGGGTTTAGGGGTTTAGGTGTTTAGGGGCCTATGGTTTAAGGGTTTAAGGGTTTAGGTGTTCAGGGGTTCAAGGGCTTAGGGTTTAACGGGTTTAGGGGTTTAGGGGTGCATGGGTTTAGGGGTTTAGGGATTTAGGGGTTTAGGCGGTTAGGGGTTTGGGGGGTTAGGGGGTTAGGGGTTAAGGATTTTGTGGTTTCGGGGTTAAGGGGCTTAGGGCTTAGGGGCTTAGGGGCTTAAGGGTTTAAGGGGTTAGGGGGTTAGGGGGTTAGGGGGTTTACGGGTTTATGGGTCTAGGGTCTCATGGGTTCAAGGGTTTAGGTGCACAGGGGTTTAAGGGTTTAGGGGCTTGGGGGTGTAAGGGTTTAGGGGTTTAGGGGTTTAGGGGTTCGGGGCTCATGGGGCTCATGGGGCTCATGCGGTTTATGGGGTTTAGGGGTTTATGGGTTTAGGGGTTTAGGGGTTTACGGGCTCAGGGTTTAGGGCTAGGGTTTATGGTTTAGGGGCCGGGACATGGTCCGCGAGGCCAGGGACAAGGCCGGCGACGCCCTCGCCCGCGCCAGCAAGAAAGGAAGTGGCCGCGGCGCCGGCTCTACTGCGTCCGCGCCCGCAGCCGCCAGACCGCAGAGTCAGAGCGGGAAGGCGTGGCCGAAGGGTGCTGCTGCGGACAAGCGCCTGGTCAGGTCTCCCAGCCGCCAGCGCTCCAGGACCCCGGCTGCTGCCGGCAAGGGCGGCGGCAAGGGCAAGGGCGGCAAGGGCGATCACCGCTCCGGCACCTGGGCCGGCAAGAGCTCCGACTGGAGTGGCTGGAGGGATCGCCGCTGAGACGGCGATGGTGGACCGGATAGTGACTCGGACTGGAGTGCCCGTTCAAGCAGTAGGGAGCGCTCCGCTTCTGCAGTTTTGCCTTTTGCCACTTTTAAGGACGCGGTGGACGCATTGTTGTTCGATGCGCCCCGGGTGGGGGCGATGACTCCCTGGGCCCATCTGGAGTGGGCCCACTCTCTGCCTCGCGTCTCTGGCTCTGTACCTCTGCCGCCGCTTCTGGCGCGCGCAGTGGAGCGCTCCACGGCAATGAGCGCAGCTGAATTGCGTGCGTTTCGGGCAGAGAAGCTGGAATTTTGGCGCGAGCGGAAACGTGTGACGGGCCACGCCTGGGCACAGGAACGCGCAACCCTGCCGTACCATGTGCGCGAGGTATTGGGTCCAGATAAGAATATCCGCTTGCTCGCTGAAACTGCGTCTGCCATGGAGTGGCCCGACGCAGCGCTGGCTGAGGATTTAAAGCACGGGTTCCCGCTGCTAGGCCAGCTTCCGCGAAGTGGCACTTCGCCTGCAGCGGATTGTAAGCCAGATTGCATAAGCGCACAAATGCTGCTGGAAAGAGCCCGCTCCGGCAATAATTTGACACTGGGGCGGATTCGCCGGTCTGAGATCGCTGAGCCCACGATTTCGCACGCTTTCAATGCCAAGTGCGATGAGGAAGTCGAGACGCGGAAGGCTTTGTGGATAAAACTGTCGCCGGCTGCTTCCATTATAACGGCTCGGTTTCCTGCGTTCGAAGGTTTCCGCGAGGGCGCAGAGGGCAATTTGATCCCGAAGGTGCGTCTCGTGGATGATTTTAGCGATTCCGATGTGAATGCAGCTGCGTCCGTTGGGGAGGCTCTCCCAGTGGACAATCTAGATTCGCTGGTTAGTCTAGCGTCTGCTTTAATCGCAGGGTGCAGCGAGCACGCTGAGATTCGCTTCCGAAAGGAAGATTTCAAGAGCGCGTTCAAGAGTTTACCTCTTCGCGCGGACCACTTGCGTTTCGCCGTGGTCTCGTGGGCAGCGGCAGCAGCTGAGAACTCAGGACTGCAGTTGCTCGCGTGTCCTTTCGGGGCTTTAAGCTCGGTGCATTCTCGGCATCGTTTTGGCAGTTTTGTCCAGGCGTTCTTAGCGCAGGA
Source organism: Prorocentrum cordatum (assembly GCA_963575745.1). Lineage (NCBI taxonomy): Eukaryota > Dinophyceae > Prorocentrales > Prorocentraceae > Prorocentrum > Prorocentrum cordatum. The sequence continues at coordinate 45,117 of CAUYUJ010021520.1, read as the reverse complement.
GTTTTTAATTGCCACGCCTCGCTTTGTCGATGATCTGTTTTCGGCAGATCGTACAGAAGAGCATTCGTATGAATTTGCAGGGCCGAGGGGTGCTGCGAATTGCAGTCGCCAGGTGATCAAGCTTCTAGGCTGGGACTTGGATGAAAAGAAATCGGTCGACGATGCATCCAGCGCCACTGTGCTGGGAGTTTGCGCCCGCGCTTGGCCAGGCGCAATTGCATTTTGGATCGGTCGGGAGAAGCTCGAGAAGTGGATCCGTTGTATAGATGGCGCCTTAAAAGCCAATTCCCTTCGGCCAGCTGAAGCCAAGCGTTTGGCAGGTCGGCTCAGCTGGGGCGGCTCGGTAGTATTCGGCCGTGGGGCCAGAGCTTATCTAGCTGCTTTGCATTGGCAAGCTAACAGCAGGAGTGCGAGGATTCCGAGGCGCGTCCGGAATGCACTCCTGTGGTGGCGCCGTTTTCTGGGATCCTGCCCAACGCGCGTGGTCCAGCTGCATCCACGTGAGGTGCAGCGGTGTTTCGTTTACACCGACGCCGCTGGCGATGGGAAGATTGCGTTTGTGCTTTCTCATCCGGCTATGCGCGTTTGGTCTGCTGCCGCAGTGCCCGCGGTTGCGAAACGATGGGCCCGACCGCGCCGTGCGCAGATCTCTCTGTGGGAATTAGTGGCGGCCGCGTGTTGTCTGCAGTTCCTCCTTGAGCATGGGCTCAAGGATTGCGAGACCATTTTGTTCATTGACAGCAATGTCGCGCTTCATACCCTTGTCCGGGGCGCGAGCCAGCAACAGGATTACAACGAGATTGTCAATGACTTTTGGTTCACTGTGGCCGCTGCAGGCGTCCTGCTGCACGCAGTGCGCGCACCGTCAAAGTTAAATTTGGCGGACGGCCCCACGAGAGATGAATCTTTTGAGGCATCTCGCGCCGAACTCGCAGAGCGAGGTTTCCGGCAAATGCGATGGGACTGGCCAGCCCGATTGCCGTGGCACACCCATTGAACAAGGCGGTGCAATGGAGAAATGCATCGGCTGTCGTCATCTCATCCATCGTTTGCGGGCCTGAATCGAATGCAGGGGTGCTTCTTTGCAGCTTCCCGCGAGCCGGCTTCAATTTCGAATTGTCAGGGCCGGCGATGTTCAAGGATCATGTGTTGTGGCAGTGCTGCAGAGAATTAATTCTTGACGGCTGCTCGGCAGACTGTGCAGCGACGATTTCCGTAGCGTCTGGCTCGAAGCCGGTTTGGCTCAGCTTTTAGATGAGCAGTGGTCTGCTTTCTTTTATCGATGCCAGCCGGGCTGCTGCCGCCCCGGGAACCTCGGTGGGAGACAGACGTGTGCGTCCACGTGCAGACACATGGCTATCACCTCTGTTGCGCAGAGCAGCGGCGGCTTCCGGTCATTCTGGCGATTTGGAGGGATTAGAGCGGAGGTTGCTCCAGGAGGGCGCGGCGCATGCGTCTGATTTCCTCGGCCTTTCAGTCAGTGAGGCAACTGAGATTTGGACGCCGCTGCAGGATTGGACCAAGGATTTCGTAGACAGTTTTCTCTGGGTATGTTCGCAATCGAGGGTCAGTGCTACACCGTCCGCGCAGCCACGGGCGCAGGCCAAGCCAATTCCGGCTGCCGGTCCACCGCCGGGGAGACGAGCAGCGGCAACAGGAGATTCAGGGAAGCAGCGGAGAGCCATGGCAGCTTTGGCGTTATGCGCCGCCGCGCGGCGATCTGCACAGTTGCCTTCGCCAAAGATTCTGGCCGACGCAATCAGCGCAATGGCTGCTGTCGATGCGTTGCTGCTTGCACCGCCGGCGCAAACGCCCCGGGCGGAAGCAGAACGGCGGTCTCAGAACAGATCTGGGGAAAGTTTCGAGGAGGAAGCGATGTGGATTGAGTTCTGTGGCTGGAAGGCGAGTGCTTCGGGCTACGCTTCGGCGCTTCGCTTTTACGGACAAAATTGCATTCTACACAAGCTCGAGCCATGGCCCCCAGCAGATGCGCAAGTGGATGCGTTTGTCGTTCTCTTTCGCAGTGCTTCCTCACTTGGTAAATACCTTTCGCATTTGAGAACGATCTTGCGATGGATGCGTAGTCCTTTGGGGGCACTGCTCGACACAAGCCGCATCGCACGTGGGGCAGAGAAATCTGGAAGAGCCATTCGACGAGTAAAAATCCGTGCGCACGCTGATCAGACCCGTAAGTTGGCGCAATGGTGCGTCAGCAATGATCGGCAGGACATTGGTGATTCATGGGTCGTATCTCGGCACTTCTGTCTCAGATATGGTGAGACTGTGCAGTTGGGTCGTCCTCAGGCGCAAGTTGTCATTGAGACTGTTGCAGGGGGAACCGAGGCTGTCCGGATAACTTTCTTCAATCGCAAATGTTGTGCTGAGCCGGTGGAGGTTTCGCGCCGGTGCATTTGCAAGTTGCAGGGCAAGACGCTCTGCGGCGCATGCGTGCTGAGGCGAAGGTTGGCGGACGCCGGTGCCCCTTTCGCGAGTATTTCGTATAGCGAATCGCTGGCCTGCTCAAAGCTCGCTGCGCAAGCTCTAGGATTCGCCGACGCGCGATCCTGGGGCACTCATGCGTTCCGCCGCGGATGGGCCACAGAAGTAGTGCAGGCCAATGGGCTGGCAGCGCTTTTCTATTCGGGAGGCTGGAGGGGTGTGACAGCCTTCGCGTACGCTTCGGCCAAAGCCCGCGGCACGCTGGAGGAAGCAGAATTCTTAATAGAATTTTCGGAGTCTTCCGGCGAGGACTGAGCGTGGAAAACAATCAGGGAACAGCGTGTACGAAATTGATGGTCGTTACGCGGGCATACACATGCACACACACACACACCTGTGTGCATTGGGCTTCCACGTCTGCACAGGATGTGTCTGTCCAGGATGCGATGTCCTGGGGTGCACAGGGATACTGGTGGCTTTCGCCCCAAGACATCGCCGGCCAGACGTGCGATTAGAGTGTGCCCTGTGTACGCACAGGAGCGCAAACCCACAGTTGGGGGGCAGGAAAATATGACGACGGAGCGTGACATCGTCCACTCCTCTCCTCTTGGCCTCTGGGGGCTTCTGCGGTTTGCGTTCGTGGCACAGGTGCCAACTAGTGACAAGCAGGCTTGTCTCACATGCCTGGTGCTCTCCTGAGGGAGCAGGCGTATCTGCTTTGCGTCGTGCTCCTGAGCAGGTAACCCTGCCTTGCACGCTTGGCGGCTCCACGGGAGCTGGCGGGGGCCGTGATTGGGAGTCTGCTTCTCGAGGGCACGTGCGGCGCGTCGAAGGCCTCTGGTGATGAGAGCCCCTGGGTCCCTCGTCGCTGGTGCTATGCTGTTCAAGGTTGAAGGCTTGCTCGTGGGTCCTTCGTCGCCGGTGCTATGCTGTTCAAGGTTGAAGGCCAATTACACCTGCAGGTAATAGTCTATTCCTGGTGCCGCTGGGCGCCATCTTGCAACGCCGAGTGCTGCAGTTTCGGCTGCCTGTGGGTTGCTTCAATTCCCAGCCCTCCCGCCCTCGTGGGTTATGCGCTCTCTGGCCGGGATACTGGTGGCTTTCGCCCCAAGACATCGCCGGCCAGACGTGCGATTAGAGTGTGCCCTGTGTACGCACAGGAGCGCAAACCCACTGAAGGGATGGAGGAAGATTTTCTCCGCGTTTCCGTGCTCAGATGGCGCATCCTGCCGCGCATCTCATGTCTGCATTGCTCAGTAGTCGTTTAGGCGCAAGCTGGCATGTCATTGCGCGCAGTCGTGAGGCCCACGCTGCGCTGCCTCCTGCTGCCGCGCAAGCTGCTGATGGGTCTCCTGGTGCTGAGGGCGCTCCCAGCAATATTTCCGCGGCTCCCACTCTGTTCCACAACCTCATTCGGCAAGTGGCGTCTGCGAGTCCGCCAGGGCCAGCTGCTGACGTTCTGCACGCGGAGATTCTCCGCGCCGGCGCTGGCGGCGCGGCCGATTTCGATGGCCTGTCAGTGGAAGACGCGCAGGAGATCTGGCAGCCCCTGGCAGCTTGCTCGAGGCAGTTCGTGGCACGGTTTCTGCAGCTGTGCCGGGTGCAGGTGGCCAGGCCAGTTCGGCAGTCAGAGACTTTGTCCAGCACGGTTGTCGTGGCAACGTCATCGCCAGAGGTTCGTTGCCAGTCCCCCACTCGGGATGCGCGCGGGCAGGCTGCGCTCGCTCTCGTTGCCCGGGCGCGGCGTGAAAGACAACCCCTTCCCCCGAGGGTCGGTGCTGAGGCAATCAGAGATCTGGCCCGGATGGCAGATTACCCCGCTGCTGATGTCAACCTGCTGCCCCGTGCTGCTGCCAAGCGAGCGCGCGGTCAGGCGGCAGTGCAAGTGAATTTCGCGGAGCGTGCGACTGGGCTGGGATTCTGCAATTGGAGGAGGAGTGCTTCGTCGCATGCAGCTGCAGTTGAACTTTGGGGCGAGGCTGCTGCTCTGGCGGGCGTGCAGCCGTGGCGCCACAATGCCCGGCTGTGTGCGTTTTCAGCACGTTCTTTCGTAATAGCGCATCCCTGGGGAGATATTGTTCGCATATTCGTTCTGTGCTGGCGCTGCAACGTGCTCCACTTGGCGATTTGGCGGACACTAGCCGGCTCGCGCGAGGAGCAGAAAAGGCATGTGAACGGCCGACCCGCCCCAGAGTGTGGGCCACAGCTGCCAAAACAATAGCCTTGACCACGTGGGCGAGAGCAGCAGGCCGCCAAGACATAGCATGGTCGTGGGTGGTTGCCAGGCATTTTTGCCTTCGGTATTCGTCTGAGTGCCTGGCGCTTGGAACAGAGACAGCGCCGTTCCGCATCGAGAGCGCTGGCTCCAGGGTGTCAGTCGTGATTACCTTCCCACGGAGAAATTGCTACAGTGCGCCAGTGGAGGTGACTCGGAGGTGCGCTTGCGCTGCCAGTCGTTTGCCTCTCTGCGGGGTTTGCGCTCTCAGCGAAGCAGCCGCGCAGAATTCAGTGCCTTTCAGCGGCATCAGGTATCCAGAAGCACTTGGGCGTTTGAAAGCTGGGGCGGCCGCGCTCGGGTACCCAGACGCCGCTGCATGGGGGACTCACGCATTCCGCCGAGGTTTCGCCGATGACGCCTTGCGCGCGGGAGGCCCGTCAGCCTTATTCTGGTCTGGGGGCTGGAAAGGACTGGCCGCGTTTGGCTACGCGACAGCGCGGTCGCGAGGTGCTTTGGCCGCCGCCGATTGGCTGGTGCAGTATTCTGATTCGAGTGGCGAGGACTGACGCGCGCCCGTCTGCGCGCAGAGGGCCTTTCGCGAGAGGTGCAAAACAGGCCCGCGCGCTTGCGCGCATTGTCCGCGAGCCCTTCCTGGATGCATTGGGCCTCTGGAGGTTTCCAGTCAGGGCTTCCAGGCGGCGCCGTTCTCGCTTGCCACATGCTGGCGCGGGGGCGCCGGCCGTTAACGGAGAGAAGGCGCGCCCGCAAAGATTTTCATAGCCCGCAAACCGCGTAGCGGTTGGCGGGGCAGGAAAATCGGCAGGGCGGGGCTGCGCTAATCTCTATGCCTCCCTGCTTCTCTGATTCTGGGCTGCCTGGGTAGCGCCCTTGGCCTGGTTGCCCCCGACAGGGGGCTGCGGCTCACGCGCCTGGACGGCCTCACCTCCCGTCCGCCTCGCTCTTCTTCTTCGCGGTCGTTGGCTGGCTGTTTGGTTGGTTGATTGGCCGGGAGGGAGCTGGCTCGCTGGCGGTGCTAGCCCCCCAGCGGGAGCTGTCCCGCTGGCGCCTGCGCGAACGAGTCCGTGCTGACTCTGGGCCGCGGCCCGCCCTCATGGAGGTCGGGCGCGCGTCGGTCTGTCGCCGCAGAAGGATGCCGTTCTTCCAGGGCGTGCGCGCAGGCATCTGGCCTCCTGCTCGCGCCGCCGGGGGTGCCATTGTGCTCTTGTCCCACCCTCAGCCGCCCTAGTACACTGCAGTGTGCTGTTGCCGGCGCTCCTGCCGAGAGGGCCTGTGGAGGTTTCCAGTCAGGGCTTCCCGGCGGCGCCGTTTTCGCTTGCCACATGCCGGCGCGGGGGCGCCGGCCGATAACGGAGAGAAGGCGCGCCCGCAAAGATTTTCGGGGTTTAGGGGTTTAGGGGTTTAGGGGCGTATTGGGTTTTTGGGGTTTATGGGCTTAGGGGTTTAAGGGCTTAGGGGTTTAAAGGGCTTAGGGGTTTTGGGGTTTTGGTGTTTAGGGATTTAGGGATTTAGGGGTTTAGGGGTTTAGGGGTTTAAACGGTTCAGGAGATTAGGGGGTTATGGGGTTTAGGGGCTTAGGGGTTTTAGAGGTTTAGGGGTTCAGGGGGTTAGGGGTTTAGGGGGTTTGGGGGCTAGGGGTTTAGGGGCTTAGGGGCTTAGGGGTTTAGGGTTTTATGGGCTTGGGGGCTTAAGGGGCTTAGGGGCTTAAGGGTTTAAGGTTTTTGGGATTTAGGGATTTAGGGGTTTAGGGGTTTAAGGGTTTAGGGGGCTCAGGGGCTTGAGGGGTGTAAGGGTTTAGGGGGTTAGGTGGTTAAGGGTTTAGGGGTTTAGGGGCTTAGAGGTTTATGGGGTTTAAGGGTTTACGGGTTTGGTGGTTTTGGGGTCGGGGGGGTTCGGGGCTTGGGGGTTTCGGGGTTTAGGGGCTTGGGGGTTTAAGGGTTTAGGGGCTTATTGGGTTTAGGGGTTCAAGGGTTCAAGGGGTTCAGGGGGTGAGGGGTTGAGGGGTTGAAGGGTTTAGGGGTTTAGGGGTTTAGGGGGTTAGGGGTTTAAGGGTTTAGGGTTTGGGGGGTTAGGGGTTTAGGGGTTCATGGGGTTTAGGGGTTGAAGGGTTAAAGTTTAGGGGTTAGGCGGCTTTAGGGTTTAAGGGGGATAGGGGTTTTTTAGGGGTTTATGGGTTTAGGGAGTTTAGGGGATTGGTGGGTTTAAGGTTTAGGGGGTTTATGCGGGTTTTAAGGGGTTCAGGAGTTTAGGGGCTTTAGGAGGGTTTGGGGGTTTGTTTTTTTTTCTTTGGGGGGGGGGGGTTTGGGGGTTAGGGGGTTAGGGGTTTAGGGGTTTAGTGGTTCAGGGGTTTAGGGGGTTTGGGGGTTGGGGGTTTAGGGTTTTAGGGGTTTAGGTGGTTATGGGGTTTAGGGGTTTTGGGGTTCAGGGGTTTAGGGGTTTAGGGGCTTGGGGGTTTAAGAGTTTAGGGGTTTAGGTGCTTAGGGGTTTAATGGTTTAGGGGTTTAGGGGCTTAGGGGTTTAGGGGCTTCGGGGTTTAATGGTTTAGGGGTTTAAGGGTTTAGGGGTCTAGGGGTCCACTAGCCCAAACTTGCGGCCCACTTGACCGTGTCCCACCCACCCATGACCCAAGACATATTGATCTCGATGCGGTATCATCACGCGACTCGCAAAACGACGACGAGGACGACACCGATGACGACGACGTTGATATTGCTTTCAAAACGACGACGACGCGGCCGCGCAAAGACACTTGGGACGCGGCTGCAACGGCGATGCGGCCCGCGCGCGTGACGACGCGATTTGAAGAACCACGTTTTTTGACGCGAGTCCCTGTGAGACGCAGGGGCGCCGCCCAGCGGCGGAGAGGTTGTACGCAATATCCACGTTTATTGACGCGAGTCCCTGTGCGACGCGCGCCCCCGTGAGGTGTGAAGTAGTGCTGCCCCGTTATTTTTCACGCGGTGCCCCCAACGCTGGTCGGGCAGACGGTCGAGGGTGCCGTTTTCGCGCGCGTGAAATGAAGGGGCCCGCCGCACTTCACCTCACGCGGCGCGTCGAGGGTGGAGTGTGCTGCCCCCGTTATCGCACGCGCTGCAACCACGTCGCGCCGCCGCAGCGAGGGCGCCGTCGCGCGCGTGAAATCACGGGGGCCGCACACTTCACCCTCACTCGCGCCTTCGCGCGCGCGTGAGGGTGAAGTGTGCGGCCCCCGTTATTTCACGCGTGCAACGCGTCGGCCGACGTGCGAGGGTGCCGTCGCGCGCGTGAAATAACGGGGGCCGCGCACTCCACCCTCGCTCGCGCCCTCACGCGCGCGTGAGGGTGAAGTGTGCGGCCACCGTTATTTCACGCGTGCAACACGTCGGCCGACGCGTGAGGGTGCCGTCGCGCGCGTGAAATAACGGGGGCCGCGCACTTCACCCTCGCGCGCGCCGCTCAGAGGCGATTCAGAAGCTCCCCAGAAGCTCCTCAGAGGCCTGGTTCCCGAGGGTGCCCGAAAAGGGCTCGCCCAATACACGACCCAATGCAGAAAATGGCTCGGTTCTGGCTCGCACGCACCCCCCCTCTCCCCCGCTCCGAGGTCCGTGCGATTCACCCTCGCGCGCGACCTCACGCGCGCGTGAGGGTGAAGTGCGCGGCCCCCGTTATTTCACGCGTGCAACGCGTCGGCCGACGTGCGAGGGTGCCGTCGCGCGCGTGAAATCACGGGGGCCGCGCACTTCACCCTCACTCGCGCCCTCACGCGCGCCGGTGAGGGTGAAGTGTGCGGCCCCCGTTATTTCACGCGTGCAACGCGTCGGCCGACGTGTGAGGGTGCCGTCGCGCGCGTGAAATGACGGGGGCCGCGCACTTCACCCTCACTCGCGCCCTCACGCGCGCGTGAGGGTGAAGTGTGCGGCCCCCGTTATTTCACGCGTGCAATACGTCGGCCGACGTGTGAGGGTGCCGTCGCGCGCGTGAAATGACGGGGGCCGCGCACTTCACCCTCACCGAGTGGGGCCTCACGCCCTGCGCCCTAGGTTTAGGGGCGGCTGAGCACTAGCCCAAACTTGCAGCCCACTTGACAGTGTCCCACCCACCCATGACCCAAGACATATTGATCTCGATGCGGTATCAACACGCGACTCGCAAAACGACGACGAGGACGACACCGATGACGGCGACGTTGATATTGTTTTCAAAACGACGACGACGCGGCCGCGCAAAGACACCTGGGACGCGGCTGCAACGGCGATGCGGCCCGCGCGCGTGACGACGCGATTTGAAGAACCACGTTTTTGACGCGAGTCCCTGTGCGATGCAGGGACGCCGCCCAGCGGCGGAGAGGTTGCACGCAAGATCCACGCTTATTGACGCGAGTCCCTGTGCGACGCAGGGGCGCCGCCCAGCGGCGGCGAAGTTGCGCGCAGTGGTTGCCCAAGGCGCGCGGGATGACTCGTCGCCCCGAAGAGAGGGATCGCACTGTGCATCCTCGGGGCTGCGCCGCGGCGCGCAAAGGCCGATGCAAGGGCGATGCGACGCGCGCGCGCGAGGCGACATCACATGCTCCCCGCAGCAACTTGGCGACGCCTTGGCGATGCATTGCAGATCCTCCCAGAACGCCATTCCTGGCGCTCCGGGGGCAAGGATCTGCGTGAGGGGTGCGCCAAAATGGGGGGGGGGGGCGGCCGAAGGGGGGACTTTAAGGACGCGGAAGGCATTTCAGGATTTAAATCTTTATAGGCTCTGAGTTTTTAGGGTTTAGGGTTTCGTTTCCACTAGCCCAAACTTGCAGCCCACTTGACCGTGTCCCACCCACCCATGACCCAAGACATATTGATCTCGATGCGGTATCAACACGCGACTCGCAAAACGACGACGAGGACGACACCGATGACGACGACGTTGATATTGTTTTCAAAACGACGACGACGCGGCCGCGCAAAGAGACCTGGGACCTCTCGGCGATAGCGCAGACCAATTAGAACCGCCGCGACACCCGCAGACGCTAATACGTTGTGTGAACCTTAAATTCCCAAGCACCTCGTTGTGCTTCTGCCCACCCCACCGCGCATCACCGTCGCCGTCTACGAGAGACAGGGCATCTCTGAGATGCTTGCTTGAGCATGCTGCCCGAGTGGGTCGCCTTGGCAGCTTTTGCTGCTGCCCTCCCCCTCTTTTGGGGATTCGCGCTTCAATGATAAACCTCCCCTGATCCTCAACGAATATAACACCCTAAACCCAAAGACTTTTCGCCTGTGAGCGCCGGGGACACCTGGGAGCGCCTGGGAGCGCCTGGGAGCGCCTGGGGGCGCCTGGGAGCGCTTGGGAGCGCCTGGGAGCGCCTGGGGGCGCCTGGGAGCGTGCCGGGAGCGTGCCGGGAGCGTGCCGGGAGCGCCTGGGAGCGCTTGGGAGCGCCTGGGAGCGCCTGGGAGCGCTTGGGAGCGCCTGGGACCGCCTGGGAGCGGTTGGGAGCGCCTGGGAGCGCCAGGGAGCGCCTGGGAGCGCCGGGGAGCGCCTGGGAGCGCCTGAGAGCGCCTGGGAGCACCTGGGAGCGCCTGGGAGCGCCAAGGAGCGCCTGGGAGCGCTTGGAACGCATTTGGGAATTTAGGGGCCAGCGGCCCTAAAACCTAAAAGGCTGTAGTTTGGGAGGTTGCCGGCCATGCGGCCAGGAGTGGGAAGATGTTGCACCTCCTGCCCCGTTCGCCAAGCTTGATCGGGTCGGCTAACGCACCCCCAATCAAGCTTGCCGAAGGGGGGCGGCCTTGCCTGGACCGTCGGCCGCTGCGCGCCCGAGAAGCCCTAAACACTAAACCCTAAACCATAAACCCTAGACCTACACCCTAAACCCCATGAACCGCATGAACCCCATGAACCCCGAACCCCTAAACCCCTAAACCCTTAACCCCCTAAGCCCTTGAACCCTTAAGGCCTAAATCCCTAAACCCCTAAACCCCTAAACAACCCTTAAGCCCCTAAGCACCTAAACCCCTAAACCCCTAAACCCTTAAGCCCTAACCCCCTAAACTCCTAAACCCCTAAACCCGTAAACCCCTGAACCCCTGAACCCCGAAACCCCTGACCCCTTAAATTCCCAAGCACGTCGTTGTGCTTCTGCCCGCCCCGCCGCGCATCACCGTCGCCGTCTACGAGAGACAGGGCTTCTCTGAGATGCTTCAGCTGGTTGCCCGACTGTGTCCTCCTGGTAGCCTAGGGCTACCTAACCCCACGCTTGGGGATCTACGATGCAAAGATAAACCATGCTTGATCTTCGAAGAGTACAACACCCTATACCCGGTGACCTTTCGTCCTCGGATGGGGTTCCTGCTTCTTCGACACGAAAAAAACACGTGTGGGGCGCTCTAAGCGCTTCTGGGCGCACTTGTGAGCGCCTGGGAGCGCCTGGGAGCTTCTGGGAGCGCCTGGGAGCGCCAGGGAGCGCCTGGGAGCGCCTGGGAGCGCGCGGGAAGCGCCTGGGAGCGCCTGGGAGCGCTTGGGCGCGCCTGGGAGCGCCGGGGAGCGCCTGGGAACGCCGGGGAGCGCCTGGGAGCGCCTGGGAGCGCCTGGGAGCGCCGGGGAGCGCCGGGGAGCGCCAGGGAGCGCCGGGGAGCGCCGGGGAGCGCCTGGGAGCGCCCGGGAGCGCCTGGGAGCGCCTGGGAGCGCCTGGGAGCGCCTGGGGGCGCTTGGAGCCATTTGGGAATGTGGGGGCCAGCGGCCCTAAACCCTAAAAGGCTTTAGTTTGGGAGGTCGCCGGCCATGCGGCCGGGGGTGGGCAGATGTTGCAACTCCTGCTCCCTTAACCTTAAAAACTAAGAGCTTATAAAGATTTAAATCCTGAAATGCCTTCCGCGTCCCGAAAGTCCCTCCTTCGGCGCCCCCCCCCCCATTTTGGCGCACCCCTCGCGCAGATCCTTGCCCTCGGAGCGCCAGGAATGGCGTTCTGGAGGGATCTGCAAATCCCAGGGCGCGCCCCTTAGATCCTTGGCCTCGGAGCGCCAGGAATGGCGGTGCATCGCTGGCGGCGTTCGCAGGGTGCTGGCGGCCGCCGAGAGGTCAGCGCGGCGCGCACTGGCACTGGTCCCGGCCAGGCGCGCGGGGGACGACGCTCATGCAGCGGTGGCGGCGCTCGCAGGGTATTTCACGGCGCGCCTGGCACTGGTCCAACCTCTCCGCCGCTGGGCGGCGCCTCTGCATCGCACAGGGACTCGCGTCAAAAAACGTGGTTCTTCAGATCGCGTCGTCACGCGCGCGGGCCGCATCGCTGTTGCAGCCGCGTCCCAGGTGTCTTTGCGCGGCCGCGTCGTCGTCGTTTTGAAAACAAGATCAACGTCGTCGTCATCGGTGTCGTCCTCGTCGTCGTTTTGCGAGTCGCGTGTTGATACCGCATCGAGATCAATATGTCTTGGGTCATGGGTGGGTGGGACGCGGTCAAGTGGGCTGCAAGTTTGGGCTAGTGGACCCTACACCAAAAACTAAGAGCTTATAAATATTTAAATCCTAAAAGCCCTTAAGTCCCCCCTTCGGCCGCCCCCCCCATTTTGGCGCACCCCTCGCGCAGATCCTTGCCCTCGGAGCGCCAGGAATGGCGTTCTGGGAGGATCTGCAAATCCCAGGGTGCGGCCCTTACGCAGATCCTTGGCCTCGGAGGCGCTGGAGGGCACTCGGGTCTTGGACGTTCTGCCCTCGTTGCGGCCGCCGCAGCGCGACTGGGCCGTGGGCGGCCACGGGCCCTGTCGAGACCGCCGCCGCGGCCTGCCCCGGCGGGTGCGACCTGCCGCCGTCGGCGATGGAGCGCGCCGCCCCCCGGCGCCAGCACCTCGCCTCGTGCAAAACCCGGCCGTGGGCAGCACGGTGCCGAGGCGAATGGGTCGCGTGCAGCAGACAGCGGGTTTGGCACTGGGGCAAGCCGGGACACGGGATTGGCGCCCAGAGTCCGGCGCGCTGCGGCGCGTCGCCAGCTGCAACCCCCGTCCGGCGCTTCCCCGTCTACGACGCGATCCGCCGCGTGCATGCGCGCAAGGGCCTGCGCGCGCATCGGGCACCAGCGTCGCGTCGCAATCGCGTCATGCGAGTCGCGTGTTGATGCCGCATCGAGATCAATATGTCTTGGGTCATGGGTGGGTGGGACACGGTCAAGCTGGCCGCTGTTTAGAGGGAGCTGCTCGGAGCCAGGGGGCGACAAATTCTCCAAACTCGTTGTGCGCGAAGGCGCGGCATGGGAGCCGCGCCAGGGCAATGTCGGGGCTAGCCAGGCAGTGCCCCCCGCGGGGCCCCAGTGGGCCCCTGGGCTCTTGGAAGCCGACGACGGCCAAAGTTCATCGAAAACGCACAAAAACGCCCTGCCTCGATCCTCGACGGCCGTGGGCAAAAACATGTCAGCCAGGGGAAAAAAAGAGAGGGAGGAGAAAGAGGAAGAAAGGGAAGAGGAGGAGGGCGAGGAGGAGAAGACGACGACGACGACGACGACGACGTCGACGACGACGAACACCGACGACGACGACGACGACGGACACCGACGACCACGGACGACCACGACCAGGGGCGAACGACGCGACGGACACCGACAACGACGACGGATACCGATGACCGCAGACGGACACCGATGATTACAGACGACCACGACCGCGGACGACGACAATGATGCCGGACGGCGACGACGACGACGACGACGACGGACGACGACGACGACGACAACGGGCGACGACGACAACGACGACGACGACGACGGACGACGACGACGGACGACGTCGGGTGACGACGACGACGAAGACGACAACGACGACGACGAATTCGAAGAAGGGCGACGGCGACGACGATGATGGACGACGACGACGGACGACGACGACGACGACGGGCGACGACGACAGCCGAATGCAGCTAAACCCACGGCAAAGTTTGTTGGCCATGCGACGACGCTGGCTCTTGCGCCTGCGCAAAGCGCTTTGCGCGCGTACCAAGAACGCAATGCCAAAACCGCGTGCGTTGTCGTGCTCCCCGCGGAATGTTCGCATTCGCACGCAACGCGAAAGCCCCCCTTGATAGGGGGGTTGGGGGGAGAAACCCTAAACCCGAAAGGGCTTTACTGTGGGTGGTCTGGGGCGGGAGTGCAAGTTCATAGCGCGCGCGGCTTGGGCGGCGATCCCCCCCAACAACCTTGATGTGGGGGGATCGCAGCCAGCGCGCGCATGCGCCCATGCAGGCCCTAAACCCTAAACCCTAAACCCTAAACCCTAAACCCTAAATTCCCAAGCACCTCGTTGTGCTTCTGCCCACCCCACCGCGCATCGCCGTCGCCGTCTACGAGAGACAGGGCATCTCTGAGATGCTTGAGCATGTAGCCCGAGTGGTTCGCCTTGGCAGCTTTTGCTGCTGCCCTCCCCCTCTTTTGGGGATTCGCGCTTCAATGATAAACCTCCCCTGATCCTCAACGAATATAACACCCTAAACCCAAAGACCTTTTCCTCGAAGCGCCCGGGGGCGCCTGGGAGCGCCTGGGAACGCTTGGGAGCGCCTGGGAGCGCTTGGGAGCGCCTGGGAGCGCCTGGGAGCGCCTGGGAGCGCCTGGGAGCGCCTGGGAGCGCCTGGGAGCGCCTGGGAGCGCCTGGGAGCGCCTGGAACGCCTGGGAGCGCCTGAGAGCGCTTGGGAGCGCCTGGGAGCGTGCCGGGAGCGCCTGGGAGCGCTTGGGAGCGCCAAGGAGCGCTTGGATGCGTCTGGGAGCGCCCGGGGGCGCTTGGGAACGCGCCGGGAGCGCCTGGGGAGCCTGGGAGCGCCTGGGAGCGCCTGGGAGCGCCTTGGGATGGCCAGGGAGCGCTTCGGAACGCGCCGGGAGCGCCTGGCAGCGCCGGGGAGTGCATGGGAGCGCTTGACTGAGAGCGCCTGGGAACGCTTGGGAGCGCCTGGGAGCGCCAGGGAGCGCCTGGGAGCGCTTGGAACGCATTTGGGAATTTAGGGGCCAACGGCCCTAAACCCTAAAAGGCTTTAGTTTGGGAGGTTGCCGGCCATGCGGCCGGGGTGGGAAGTGTTGCACCTCCCTGCCCCTTTCGCAAGCTTGCTCGGGTCGGCCTAACCGCCCCCCCCATCAAGCGTCGAAGGGGGGGCAGCAATTGCCTGGAACTGTCGGCGCTTGCGGCTAAGAAGAAGCCCTAAAACCCTAAACCCTACGCCCTAACCTTAAACCCTAGCCCTAAGCTAACCCCTACACCCTAAACTAACCCTAACCCTATCGTCCTCGCCTCGCTCGGCCCCGGACCCCTCCGGAAAGGGGGGGGGGGGTGGTGGGTGGTTCCGCACCCCCCCCCCCTCCTTCAACAGGGGGGGGGGGGGGAGGGGTCCGCCACCCCGCCTACCCCCATTCCCACTCCCCCCTTTCAAACGGGGAGGGGGGGGAGGGCGGGGTTCGACCCCCCCCCCCCCCCCCCCCCTCCCTTAAAGGGCGGAAAGGGGGGAAGGGGGGGGAGGGGGGGGGGGGTCCCTGGAGCACCCCCCCCCCCCCTCTGTGTCTTCAAGGGGATCCACTGGCGCACTTTCTCAAGTGAGGGCACCCCTGGCGAAATCCTCGCGCAACGCTGGCGCGCCACCCACGTCTATATCGCAGCGCTCGCCGCGAATGTCTTTCGACGAAGCCCCTGCGGGGGCCTCGCGGCAGCGGGTGCCGAGGAAAGGCAGGGATGCAAAAGGCCTGGGGGCACCCGAGTGGGTCCCCACCCCCATCGCACAGGGGGGCCCCCAGGCCACGGGGTTACGCTCGCGCGCTGTGTTTTCCTGTCGCTGCCCAGCGTGGCAGGCAGGTCTCTCCGCGCCCAGCGCGGTCTCGGCTTCTGCGAGACCTCGTCGGGCCTGCACCAGGTAGACCGCCTGCGGGCGCCGCCGTCGTCGGCGCTGCCGTCGCTGTCGTCGCTGCCCGCCGCCGTCGTCGTCGCCGCCGCCGTCGCCGTCGCCGCCGCCGTCGCCGTCGTCGTCGCTGACGTCGTCGCTGTCGTCGCCGCCGTCGCCGTTGTCGCTGCCCGCCGCCGTCGTCGTCGCCGCTGCCGTCGTCGTCGTCGCCGTCGTCGTCGTCGTCGTCGCCGTCGTCGTCGTTGCGTTCGTCGTCGTCGTCGCCGTCGTCGTCGCCGTCGTAGTCGTCGTCGTAGTCTTTGCTGCCGTCTCCGTCGTCGTCGCCGACCGCCCGTCCCCGCCTCCAGCGCCGGCAGAGGCTGCGTTGGGCGCCGCGGGGCCGCAGGGGGCAGCGGGGGCAGCGGCCTCCGCCTGCGGCCGCCGCCGTCGTCGTCGCCGCCGTCACCGTCGTCGCTGCCCGCCGCCGTCGTCGTCGTCGCCGCCGTTGCCGTCGCCGCCGCCGCCGCCGCCGCCGTCGCCGTTGTCGCTGCCCGCCGCCGTCGTCGTCGCCGCTGCCGTTGTCGTCGTCGCCGTTGTCGTCGTCGTGGCCGTCGTGGCCGTCGTCGCCGTCGTCGTCGTCGTTGTCGATGTCGTCGTGGTCGTCGTCGTGGTCGTCGTCGTGTTCGTCGTGTTCGTCGTGTTCGTCGCGTTCGTCGTCGTCGTCGTTTTCGCGTGGGGTGCCGCTTCCCACAGCCCAGGGTTGCCTCAATCCCGATGCGAATAACGAATGCATCCTCTCCAAAAACGCGGCCCCCTCCTTGCCCCCTACGCACCTCCCCCTCCCACCCCTCTATCCCCTCCCCCTACCTCCCATACGTGTGCATCTTCTTCTTCTCGAGGTTAAGGATGCAAAACCTTAGGGCGTCAAGCAAAACTTAAGGATGCGCGGGCAGTTTAACGACCTGCCCAGGTCGGCCGACAACGACGACGACGACGACGACCTAAAGAATCTTACTACGACTACTACTATTATTTTTACCACTACCTACGACTACTACTACTACTACTACAACCATTACTGCAACTTCTACTACGACTGCTACTAGTACTACTACTACTATAAGTACTACTACTATTACTTCTACTAATATTACTACGACTACTACCAGTACTACTACTACCACTACTACTACTACCACTACTACTACTATTACTACCCCTACTACTAGTACTATTACTACAACTACGACTATTACCGCTACTACCACGACTACTACTACTACGACGACTACTATTACTACTACTACTGCTACTACTACTACCGCTACGACTACTACTATTACTACTACGAGTACTACTCCTACTATTTCTACTACTACTACTACTGCTCGACAACAACAACTACTACTACGACTACTACTACTACTGCCACTACTACTACTACAACTACCACTACTACTACAACGCGTGAGACGTCAGGCGGCCCTCTTCTGCGCGGGCATCGTCTTCTTCACGAGGTCAAGGATGCTGCTGCAACTGCTGCTGCAATGGTTGATGCTGCTGCTGGCGCGTCTTCTGCGCGTGAGACGTCAGGCGGCCTTCTTCTACGCGTGCATCTTCTTCTTCACGAGGTCAAGGATGCAAAACCCTAGGGCGTCAAGCAAAACTCAAGGATGCAAGGGCCCCCCCCGCCCCCTCTGGCCGTAATTGCAGAGGGTGGCGAGGGGGTGGCGTCGGTCATCAGAAGATCCGCTCTACGCTATTTGGAAGAGGCCTCCTGCCCCGTGCGCCCAGCTTTCGAGCCTCCACAGTGCTTTGCAGCGCTGCGGATGGGGCGCCGCTCCCCACAGCTCAGGACGGATCTCTTTCGCAGAAATCCTCCCTTAGTTTCGGAATAAATTCCCGGCAAGCCTGGCAATCGGTTCGATTCGGTATGAGGGCTTTCCCTCAATCCCAGGACGTCCCGCGCTGCCTGCCAGGTGGCGTGCGGCCCTGCCCTTCTTGGCTTTCGCCTCTTAAGTCTTGGGCATAGTCGCCCTCCGTGTGTTCGAGGGGCAGTTTAACGACCTGCCCAGGTCGGCTATTACCACTACTACCACGACTACTACTACTACGACGACTACTATTACTACTACTACTACTGCTACTAC
>CAUYUJ010021520.1:0-25000 GCA_963575745.1 Prorocentrum cordatum | reverse complement strand
ACGACGACGACGACGACTACGACGCGACGACGACGACTACGACGACGAGCGACTTCGACGACGACGACTACGACGACGACGACGACGACTCGAGCGACGACGACGACTACGACAACGACGACACTACGACGACGACGACGACGACTACGACGACGACGACTACGACGACGACGACGACTACGACGACGACGACTACGACGACGACGACTACGACGACGACAGCGACGACGACGGCGGCGGCGACGACGACGACGGCGACGGCGACGACGACGGCGACGACGACGACGACTACGACGACGACGACGACGACGGCGACGACGACGACGACGACGGCGACTACTACGACGACGAGGGCGTCCGGGGGCCTCCGAGGGCCTCCGAGGGCCTCCGAGGGCCTCCGAGGGCCTCCGAGGGCCTCCGGGGGCCTCCGAGGGCCTCCGAGGGCCTCCGGGGGCCTCCGACAGCCTCCGAGGGGGGCAGCCGACCGCCTCCGAGGGCTTCCGAGGGCCCTCGAGGGGCAGCCTACGACGACGACGACGACGACCACGACGACGACGACCACGACGACGCCGACGACGACGAAAACGAGGATGACGAAAACGACGACGAAAACGACGACGACGACGACGAAAACGACGATGACGAAAACGAAGACGAAAACTATGACGACGACGTCGACGCAGACGACGAAAACGACGACGACAACGATGACGACGACGACGACGACGACGAAAACGACGACGACGACGAACACGACGACGAAAACGACGACGACGACGAAACCGACGACGACGACGACGACGGCGACGACGGAAACGACGACGACGACGAAAACGACGACGAAAACGACGACGACGGCGACGGCGACGACGACGACGACGACGACGACTACGACGACTACGACGACGACGACGACGACGACGACGACTACGACGACCGCGACGACGACGGCGACGACGACGGCGACGACGACGACGGCGAGTGCCTCCGAGGGCCCCCGACGGCCCACGAGGGCCTCCACGAGCCTCCGAGGGGCAGCCTCCCACGGCATCGGGGGGCCTCCGAGGGCCCCCGATGGCCCCCAAGGGCCCCCGAGGGCCTCCGAGGGCCTCCGAGGGCCTCCGACGGCCTCCGAGGGCCTCCGGGGGCCTCCGACAGCCTCCGAGGGGGGCAGCCGACCGCCTCCGAGGGCTTCCGAGGGCCCCCGAGGGGCAGGCTACGACGACGACGACGACCACGACGACGACGACCGCGACGACGACGACGCCGACGACGACGAAAACGAGGATGACGAAAATGACGACGAAAACGACGACGACGACGAAAACGACGACGACGACGACGAAAAGGACGATGACGAAAACGAAGACGAAAACTATGACGACGACGACGACGAAGACGACGACGACGAAAACGAAGACGAAAACTATGACGACGACGACGACGACGAAAACGACGACGACGAAAACGACGACGACGACGAAACCGACGACGACGACGGCGACGACGAAAGCGACGCCGACGACGAAAGCGACGACGAAAACGACGACGACGACGACGACGACGAAATCGACCCGCCCGTTAGGGCCCGCCCGCCCGACTCGACCCGCCGTTAGGGTCCGCCCGACCCGACCTACCCGACCGTTAGGGTACGCGCGTGCCAACTCGATGACGCATCGTAGTTTAATGTTCCTCCATCGAGTGGTGTTTGCCGATGTATGTAATGGGAATCCAGGGTGGGTGGGGTTTGAGCACCGCGGCAGTGTGTCATCGACATCCATGTGTTTTTCTACACGCTTTCCTGGTGGACCCTAAACCCTAAACCCCCTAAACCCTAAACCCTAAATTCCCAAGCACCTCGTTGTGCTTCTGCCCACCCCACCGCGCATCACCGTCGCCGTCTACGAGAGACAGGGCTTCTCTGAGATGCTTCAGCTGGTTGCCCGACTGGGTCGTCCTGGTAGCCTAGGGCTACCTAACCCCACGCTTGGGGATCTACGATGCAAAGATAAACCATGCTTGATCTTCGAAGAGTACAACACCCTAAACCCGGGGACCTTTCGTCCTCGGATGGTGCTCTACATGTCTCCGACACGTAAAAACACGTGTGGGGCGCTCTAAGCGCTTCTGGGCGCACTTGTGAGCGCCTGGGAGATCCTGGGAGCGTCTGGGAGCGCCTGGGAGCGCCTGGGAGCGCCTGGGAGCGCCTGGGAGCGTGCGGGAAGCGCTGGGAGCGCCTGGGAGCGCCTGGGAGCGCCTGGGAGCGCCTGGGAGCGCCGGGGCGCCTTGGGAGCGCCGGGGAGCGCCTGGGAGCGCCGGGGAGCGCCTGGGAGCGCCGGCGAGCGCCGGGGAGCGCCAGGGAGCGCCGGGTAGCGCTTGGGAGCGCCGGGGAGCGCCTGGGAGCGCCTGGGAGCGCCTGGGAGCGCCGGGGAGCGCCGGGGAACGCCTGGGAGCGCCTGGGAGCGCCTGGGAGCGCCAGAGAGCGCCTGGGAGCGCTTGGAGCCATTTGGGAATTTAGGGGCCAGCGGCCCTAAACCCTAAAAGGCTTTAGTTTGGGAGGTCGCCGGCCATGCGGCCGGAGGTGGGAACATGTTGCAACTCCTGCTCCCTTCGCCAAGCTTGCTCGGGTCGGCTAACCGCCCCCCCCCAATCAAGCTTGCCGAAGGGGGGGCAGCATTGCCTGGACTGTCGGCCGCTGCGCTAAGAGAAGCCCTACACCCTAAACCCTAAACCCTAAACCCTAAACCCTAAGGCGAAAAGCACCACGTATTGAGCAAGCTCGAGCGATGTCATGACGAATGGTGGAAACAAGACCGACGAGGATGGAGGGATGACGCGAAACATGTATACAATGAGCACTGTCTTGCTTCTGCTATGTTTCATTTGCTGTTGGTGCTGGTTTTGCTGATTGTAGCGCTTCTGTGCTCAAGTTGCTCTCTTCGGCGTCTCGGTGCTTCAAATTGCTGTTTGCAGCGTTTCCGCTTAAATTGATGTTCGCAGCGTTTCGGTGTTCAACATGATGTTTGCAGCGTTTCGGTGTTTCAACGGTCGACCAGGGCTTCCATTTCTGGATTCAAGTTTCAGCGTGTAGATTTGAGGACTCGGGCTTGGGCTCGGGCTCGGGCTCCGACTCGGTCTGGGACTCGGGCCGTGCCCGCGCCCGCGCCCGCGCCCGACTCCGTTTCCGCGCCCGTGCCATGACGCCCCCGACTAGTGGAGAACCAGAACAAGCCAAGAGCTTGAAACATCATGAGAATAAGAAATGGCCGAGGACCAATCCCCTAGAGCAGCAAATCCCCTAGAGCCAGGAAAGACTGAGAGCCAGGGGGCCCGCAAAACCTTGCCAACCTGACGAGGATGGAGGGGTGTCGCGAACGAGCTATAGAATAGCAAGATGATGCCTTTCTTTGTTTTTGTTGGGCGATCTCGTTTTCTTCGTTCCTGAGGGTGCGCGGCTGCTTCGCTTATGATATCATGTTCTCATCATGGAAAGCATGCCTGTGAGACGTGCGTTCGCTTCGTGCCGCCCTGCCTGGGGAATGCGAAACCACGAAGCGATAAACTTTGCGCAGGACGCACCGCACAGCAATTCTCCGCATGCCGCTCTTGTTTTGAGGCCCGAAGAAAGTAACCGAAGACAGCGATGCGATGAAAGTCGGCTGCGGCCGTTGTTTATTTTTCTCATGGGGGAAGCAGGGGGGCATGCCTGCCCATAATCGAACGTGTTCTGCAGAGTGCGGTGGCCGCTGGAGGAGAACGAGGAGCGGTGATGAGAAGAAGGGAAGGTGCGCCGAACAGAACGCCAGTGCGGCGCTTGATAGGTTGTTTCGCCTCCCGCGTCGGCTTGATTGGCTCCCATGGCTGTTGCAGCTTCACTCGGCGATGCCTTTCTGCCTTTCCCACCTCCTCCCCGCGTAAAGGTATGCGAGCGCTTCCGCGATCCTTCCGCAGCGCGTGCGGGCGCGCCCCCGAGGGGAGGTTGCATCGAAATCTCCATAGGAAGCGGTCGAGGCCAGAGGGCACCAAGGGAGACCCAATGAGGGGCGTGGGCTTCGGCACCATGGCCCAGGGGCTTGGCCACGGCTGGCGCGGCCACGGCGGGGGCCGGCCACGACGGGCGAGGCCGCCGCTGGCTCCTGGGCAGCCCGGAGAGTCTTGGGAGCACCTGCGCACACAGGCGGTTCCAAGCGCACCCAAGCGCTCTCAGGCGCCCCCAGGCGCTCCCAGGCGCCCCCAGGCGCGCCCAGGCGCACCCAAGCGCTCTCAGGCGCTCCCGGCGCGCTCCCGGCGCGCTCCCAGGCGTTCCAGGCGCTCCCCGGCGCTCCCAGGCGCTTCCCGGCGCTCCCTGGCGCTCCCGGCACGCTCCAGGCACCCAGGCGCTCCCAGGCGCTCCCAGGCGCTCCCGGGCGCTCCCAAGCGCTCCCAGGCGCGCCCAGGCGCTCCCGGCACGTTCCCAGGCGCCCCCAGGCGCTCCCGGCACGCCCCCACGCGCTCCCAAGCGCTCCCAGGTGTTCCCAGGCGCTCCCAAGCGCTCCCAGGCGCTCCCAGGCGCTCGCAAGAGTTCCCAAGCGCTCCAAGGCGCTCCCGGCACGCTCTTGGCATGCTCCCAGCACGCTCCCAGGCGCCCCCAGGCGCTCCCAAGCGCTCCCAGGCGCTCCCAAGCGCTCCCAGGCGCTCCCGGCAGGCTCCCAGGCGCCCCCAAGCTCTCCCAAGTGTTGCCAAGCGCTCCCGGGCGCTCCCAAGCGCTCCCAGGCGCGCCCAGGCGCTCCCGGCACGCTCCCAGGCGCCCCCAGGCGCTCCCGGCACGCCCCCGCGCGCTCCCAAGCGCTCCCAAGTGTTCCCAGGCGCTCCCAGGCGCTCCCAGGCGCTCCCAAGCGCTCCCAGGCGTTCCCAAGCGCTCCCAGGCGCTCCCGGCAGGCTCCCAGGCGCCCAAGCTCTCCCAAGTGTTGCCAGGCGCTCCCGGCACGCTCCCAGGCGCTCCCAAGTGTTGCAAGGCGCTCCCGGCACGCTCCGGGCACCCAGGCGCTCCCAGGCGCTCCCAGGCGCTCCCAGGCGCCCCCAGGCGCGCCCAGGCGCTCCCGGCACGCCCCCACGCTCCAAAGCGCTCCCAGGTGTTCCCAAGCGCTCCCAGGCGCTCCCAGGCGCTCCCGGCACGCTCCCGGGCGCTCCCAGGCGCTCCCAGGCGCTCCCGGCACGCTCTTGGCACGTTCTCAGCGCGCTCCCAGGCGCTCCCAGGCGCTCCCAAGCGCTCCCAGGCGCTCCCGAGCGCTCCCAGGCGTTCCCGGCAAGCTCCCAGGCGCCCCCAGGCTCTCCCAAGTGTTGCCAGGCGCTCGCAGCACGCTCCCAGGCGCTCCCAAGTGTTGCCAGGCGCTCGCGGGACGCTCCCAAGCGATCCCAGGCGCTCCCAAGCGCTCCCAAGCGCGCCCGGGCGCTCACAAGCGCTCCCAGGCGCTCGCGAGCGCTCCCAGGCGTTCCCGGCAGGCTCCCAGGCGCCCCCAGGCTCTCCCAAGTGTTGCCAGGCGTTCCCGGCACGTTCCCAGGCGCCCCCAAGTGTTGCCAGACGCTCGCGGGACGCTCCCAAGCGATCCCAGGCGTTCCCAGGCGCTCCCAGGCGCGCCCGGGCGCTCCTGGCACGCTCTCAGGCGCCCCCAGGCGCTCCCGGCGCGCCCCCACGCGCTCCCAAGCGCTCCCAGGTGTTCCCAGGCGCTCCCAGGCGCTCCCAGGCGCTCCCAAGGGCATCCACGCGCTCCAGGCGTTCCCAGGCGCTCCCCCCCTGGGCGCTCCCCACCCAGGCGCTCCCGGCGCGCCCACGGCGCGCTCGCAAGGGCTCCCGGCACGCTCCCAGTCGCTTCCAATCGCTTCCACGCGCTCCCAGGCACTCCCGGCACGCTCCCAGCACGCTAGCGCCCAGGCGCTCCCAAGCCCTCCCAAGCGCTCCCAAGCGCTCCCAAGCGCTCCCAGGCGCTCCCGGCAAGCTCCCCGGCGTTCCCCAGCGCTCCCAGGAGCTCCCAGGCGCTCCCAGGCGCTCCCAAGCGCTCCCGGCACGGTCCCAGCACGGTCCCAGCACGCTCCCAAGCGCTCTCAAGCTTGCGCTCCCATGCGGTCCCAGGCGCTCCCAAGCGTTCCCAGGCGCTCCAGGCGCGCTCCCAAGCGCTCCCGGCATCCTCCCAGGCGCTCCCGGCACGCTCCCAGGCGCTCCCAAGACTCCCAGGCGCCCCCACGTGCTCCCAGGCACTCCCAAGCGCTCCCGGCACGCTCCTGGGCGCTCCCAAGCGCCCCTGGCACGCTCCCAAGCGCTCCCAAGCGCTCCCAAGCGGTCCCAGGCGCTTCCAACCGTTCCCAGGCGCTCCCAAACGCTCCCAAGCGTTCCCAGGCGCTGTGGGGGCACGCTTCCAAACGGTCCCGGCACGCTCCCAGGCGCTCCCAAGCGCTCCCAGGCGCCCCCAAGCGCTCCCAAGCGCTCCTGGCGCGCTTCCAAGCGCTGCCAGGCGCTCCCAAGCGCTCTCAAGCGGTCCCAGGCGCTCCCGGCACGCTCCCAAGCGCTCCTATGCGGTCCCAAGCGTTCCTAGGCACGCACGGGCGCGCTTTCGGGGCGCGCCAGGGTGCGCCGCGAGCGAGCGGGCACGCATGGAAGCGCTTTCGGGGCGCGCCACCACGTGCGCCGCGTGCGAGCGGGCCCGCACGGAAGCGCTTTCGGCGCGCTCCGGAATGCACAGCGTGCGAGCGGGCGCGCACGGGGGCGCATTCGGAGCGCGCCAGAATGCACCGCATGCGAGCGGGCACACAAGGAAGCACCCACCCCACAGGAGGGGCTCGCTTTTTTTGAGCGGGCGCGGGCTCGCTTTTTTTGAGCGGGCGCGAGCGAAACGCTTTTTCGTCGGTGACGAATGGGGCCGAACCTTGTTTTTTATCGCAGGGTGGGGTTTGGCAGACCGAGGGGACCGCAGCACACCCCGCAGACCCTAATACGTAGTATAAACCCTAAATTCCCAAGCACCTCGTTGTGCTTCTGCCCACCCCACCGCGCATCACCGTCGCCGTCTACGAGAGACAGGGCATCTCTGAGATGCTTGAGCATGTAGCCCGAGTGGTTCGCCTTGGCAGCTTTTGCTGCTGCCCCCCCCCCTCTTTTGGGGATTCGCGCTTCAATGATAAACCTCCCCTGATCCTCAACGAATATAACACCCTAAACCCAAAGACCTTTTCCTCGAAGCGCCCGGGGGCGCCTGGGGGCGCCTGGGAGCGCCTGGGAACGCTTGGGAGCGCCTGGGAGCGCCTGGGGGCGCCTGGGAGCGCCTGGGAGCGCCTGGGAGCGCCTGGGAGCGCCTGGGAGCGCCTGGGAGCGCCTGGGAGCGCCTGGGAGCGCCTGGGAGCGCCTGGGAGCGCCTGAGAGCTCTTGGGAGCGCCTGGGAGCGTGCCGGGAGCGCCTGGGAGCGCTTGGGGGCGCCAAGGAGCGCTTGGATGCGTCTGGGAGCGCCGGGGGCGCTTGGGAACGCGCCGGGAGCGCCTGGGGAGCCTGGGAGCGCCTGGGAGCGCCTGGGAGCGCCTTGGGATGGCCAGGGAGCGCTTCGGAACGCGCCGGGAGCGCCTGGCAGCGCCGGGGAGTGCATGGGGGCGCTTGACTGAGAGCGCCTGGGAGCGCTTGGGAGCGCCTGGGGGCGCCAGGGAGCGCCTGGGAGCGCTTGGAACGCATTTGGGAATTTAGGGGCCAACGGCCCTAAACCCTAAAAGGCTTTAGTCTGGGAGGTTGCCGGCCATGCGGCCGGGGGTGGGAAGATGTTGCACCTCCTGCCCCCTTCGCCAAGCTTGCTCGGGTCGGCCAACCGCCCCCCCAATCAAGCTTGCCGAAGGGGGGGCAGCATTGCCTGGACTGTCGGCCGCTGCGCTAAGAGAAGCCCTAAACCCTAAACCCTAAGCCCTAAACCCTAAACCCTAAGCCCTAAGCCCTAACCCCTAACCCTAACCCTAAACCCTAAACCTCGCTCGCCCCGACCCCTCCGGAAAGGGGGGGAGGGGAGTGGGGGGGTTCCGACCCCCCCCCCTCCCTCCCCCCCCTTAAAGGCGGGGGGGGGGGGGGGGGTTCTCGGTCCCCCCCCCCCCCCTGAAGGGGGGAAGGGGGGGGGGGTCCCTGGAGCACCCCCCTCCTTTTGTGTCTTCAAGGGGATCCACTGGCGCACTTTCTCAATTGAGGGCACCCCTGGCGAAATCCTCGCGCAACGCTGGCGCGCTACCCACGTTTATATCGCAGCGCTCGCCGCGGATGTCAACGCCAACCTAGGATCGGCACCCTCGCTCCGCCCCAGCGACGAGGCCGCGAGTCGGCGTGCACCCCGCGCATCCACTCCCAGACCAGCTCGCTCTTCTGGAAGAGCTCCGCCCCCATCTGGCGCAGCGCCTCGGCCCGCCCCCCGATGCTGCGCATCGCCGCCAGGAGCGCCATCGTCTTCGGGGCGAGGAAATGCGACACCACCAACGCCAGAGCGAGGAGCCAGGGGGGTGTCTCTGGCGGCGCGACGCCCCCATGCTCTCGCACACGAGACATCCCCAGCCCCCAGCTCGGGGAGGCATCATAGACATCCTCGCTGGAGGTGCCTCCCTGGTGCTGGTGGTGTCGCTGTTCCTTCCTCCGATTACCTTGAAATCAAGGCGCATGATGTCGTGCTCCACGGGCGGATTCGGGTCGAAGCCGCGGCCGTGGACGAGCGTGTCGCGCAGCCAGATTCGATGGGCGTTGCGCCCGAGGAGGAGGGCGTTGCGCCCGATGCGGGCGCTGCGCCCAGAGCTGATGGGCATTGCGCCCAACGAAGCAGCCATTGCATGCGATGTGGGCATTGTCTCAGACCCCATGGGCATTGCGCCCGACGAGGAGGGCATTGCGCCCGATGTAGGCATTGCGCCCAAAGCCGATGGGCATTGCGCCCAACGAGGATGGCACTGTGCACTGTAAGCGACGCTTCCTGATTCGATGGGCGTTGCGCCCGACGAGCAGGGCATTGCGCCCGATGTGGGCGTTGCGCCCAGAGCCGGCGGGCATTGCGCCCAACGAAAGAACATGTCATGCGATGTGGGCATTGTTCCAGACTCCATGGGCATTGCGCCCGACGAGGAGGGCATTGCGCCCGATGTAGGCATTGCGCCCAGAGCCGATGGGCATTGCGCCCAACGAAGCGGCCATGGCACGCGATGTGGGCATTGGCCCACAACCCATGGGCATTGCGCCCGGCGAGGAGGGCATTGCGCCCGATATGGGCGTTTCGCCCAAAACTGATAAGCATTGCGCCCACGGCAGAGTTACGTCAGGAGGCTGGTGAAGAGAAGAGGAGGAAAGAGGAGAGAAAGGAGGAGGACGTAAACAGAAGAAAGAGAGGAAGAGAGGAGGAAAAAAACGGACAAGTGGAAAACCCAGCTAAAAACGGACAAGCGGAAGACCCAAATAAAAGCGGACAAGCGGAAGACCCAGCGGACAAGCGGAAGACCCAACGGACAAGCGGAAAAAGGAAGAGGGAGGAAGGCGATCGACGGGAGAGGAGGAGCAGGCAGGACGAGGACGAGGAAGAGCAAGACAGTGGATCGGAGAGCGAGGAGAAGAGAAAATCGGAGGAAGGGATTGGGGTGGAGCAGGGGGGGAATACAATGATGAAGAGAAATGGGGGAAACAGAGAGAGGGAGGTAGGAAGATAAGGAAAATGATGAAGAGGAGGAAGGGGAAGAAAATAAAGGGAGGAGAGGAGAACAGGGAGGGGGGGACGAACCTCCAACGATACGGACAATCGCGACGATGGCCACACACGATAGCCGCACCCAGAAACTCCATCTGATCCTCTTGGATGCTACCCCAGTCGCACCCCTTCATTTTAACAGATCCTCCTCCTCCTCCTCCTCCTCCTCCTCTTCCGCGTCCTCTTCCTCCTCCTCCTCCTCCTCCTCCTCCTCCTTCTTCCTCCTCCTCCTCCTCTTTCTCCTCCTCCTGCTCCGCATCCGCATCCGCATCCGCATCCGCATCCTCCTCAGCATCATCATGTTCCTCCCCCTCCTCCTCCTCCTCCACCTCCTCCCCCTTCTCTTGGATTCCTCCTCCTGGAGGGCAACTCCATTACCATCAACGCTGGCTCCCGCCTGAGAGGTTGCCGAACAACTCACTGTGAGGAGGCTCCCACCTGAGAGGTCCCCAAAAAACCAGAGGAGGCTTCCGCTTGAGGGGTCCCCAAAAACCCAAATAAGACGAGGCTCTCGCCTGAGAGGTTCCCCTCCCCCTAACAAAAATGAAACTCGCGCTTGAGAGGTCAAAACAAAAACTGAACAAGATGAGGCTCCCGCCTGAAGAGGTCCCCCAAAAAAACAAACAGAAGGAGGCTCCCGCCTGAGAGGTCCCAACAACAACCCAAACAAAGTGAGGCTCCCGCCTGAGAGATCCCAAACCAAACCCAAACATAAGGAGGCTCCCGCCTGAGAGATCCCAAACCAAACCCAAACAGAAGGAGGCTCCCGCCTGAGAGGTCCCAACAAAAACCCAACCATATTGAGGTTCCCGCCTGAGAGGTCCCCAAAAAACCCAAAGAAACCCAAACACCATGCCTCTCATCCCTGCAGCTGTCCCAAAAAACAAAAAAAACACAGTTCCAGGAGAGATCCGACGCCGCTGCCCCAGATGCATTGACGAGGGCCGCCATCTCCTCTGGAACTTGGGTTATTTTGATTTTTGTGGGATAATTACAGGGCTGAGAGGCATGGTTTTTGGGTTTCTTTGGGTTTTTGTTTGACCTCTCAGGCGGGAACCTCCATCTGTTTGAGTTTTTTTGGGGGACCTCTCAGGCGGGAGCCTCCTTCTGTTTGGGTTGTTTTGGGACCTCTCAGGCGGGAGCCTCATCTCATCTTGTTTGGTTTGTTGGGGGGACATCTTAGGTGGGAGCCTCCTCCTGTTTGGATTTTTGTTTGATCTCTCAGGCGGGAGCCTCCTCCTCCTCCTCGTCCTTCCTCCGTTTTCTTCCTCTGATGAAATCCTTCTCCTCATTCCATCCTTCTGTTACTTTATTATGCTGCTGCTTCTCCTCCTCCTCCTCCTCCCCTCCTCCTCCTCCTCCTCCTCCTCCTCCTCCTACACGACGAGGCGAAGAAGAAAATACATAATGAGGTAGGTCCCTGTGGGGGGGGGGTACCATGTATATATATATATACACACATCTACAAATATGCATATATGTCTATATATACATATAGATGCATGTATAAATATATAAATAAATAAATAGATATGGATACAAATACATATATATGTGTATATATATGTATATATATGTATATATGTATACATATAAAGAGCGACCCGAAACTCCAGAAACACGGCTCCGCGACTGAAGCCAGAACTGGAACCAGAAAAAACAAACGGCGACGGAACAGGCAACACATCGGTGACGGAACGGGCAAGACAACGGCGAAACGGAACTGGTGGAAAAAACGGCCCTGTCGTTTCTCGGGCCCAATAAGATCAGGGGTTCTTCTAAGAAGCCGTCTCTCCTTTCCATACTTCCCTTTGCGCGCCGCCAACCTCCTCCCACCCTCTGGACGCTGCCCCTGAGGCTTCGGGTATACCGATCCCCGGGCCAATCCAGAGCCGGACCCCCTCTTTCTGCGGCATCTTCAGGGTAACAGGCAATGACATAGAGATACAAACTCGGAGGTCCGCGCGGATTTCTCGGATTGGCGCTGCCAAGGAGGGGGTCGCGCGAACCTCCGAGCCTTTATGTTTATGTAATGCTTGTTTCCCTACTTTTCCGAGCTGGATCGATCCCCGAGGGCCCCGGGTCCCGACGACTTGTATGAAAAAGTTACAGCCCCAGACCTGCGACGCCCTGACTTTTTCAATACGGGGTCGGTCCGTGGAAGTCTCGACCCCTTCCCCGGGACCGATTTTTCGTCCTGAGTCGTTTTCTGACGGCCCCGAGGCCTGGCGAGGCCCCCCGAGGCCGAAAAGAGAAAAAAACCTCCCGTCCTGATCTCCTTATATACCACGCGGTTATGCCTGGGTCGCCAGGACCTCTGGGGAGCCCCCCGCGGGGGGCTCCCCCGAGGCCCCGAACACTGCCCATGAGGCTGCCTTGCAGCCTCCTTTCCGGCCCCCTCTGTTTCGTACCGTGCCGTGGTCTGTGGCCCCTCGCGCCCGCGGCCGTGTGCTGCGCGGGGCTCCGCGGCCGGAGCTCACGGGACGTCCGGCCCGCCGGTCTCCTCCTGCGGGCTGGGGTAGCCCTCCTCCTCCTCCTCCTCCGCCTCCTCCTCTTCCTCCTCCGCCGTCTCCGCCTCCTCCGCCTCCTCCGCCTCTTCCTGCTCCTCCTCCTCCTCCTCCTCCTCCTCCTCCTCCTCCTCCTCCTCCTCCTCCTCCTCCTCCTCCTCCTCCTCCTCCTCCTCCTCCTCCCCCTCCTCCTCCCCCTCCTCCTCCTCCTTCTTCTCCTCCTCCTCTCTTTGCGTGAAATCTGCTGTAAGCAAGCCTCAGCATGCTTTCCCAACCGACCAAGAGAGGATTGGGCAGAGGATGAGGACGACGACCTCGCAAACTCGGGTGCGACAAAGTTGGACAACGGCAGTTTGAAAAACGTCGCTGATAGCTGCTAGCATCGTCATCACCGAAACTAGATTCTAGTATTGTTGTCACCATCAAACCATCATCATCATCATCATCAGCATCATCATCATCATCATCATCATCATCATCACTGTGGTTACCTGACGTGCTCAGAAGCATTCGTCCAGCCACGTACGCCCAGAACCAAGCATGCTTAGCACTGGTAGTGGGACCCGACAAGCAAAGTGGGAAGCATCGGTTGGGGAAGACAAGGGGAAGAAGAAAGCCAACTATCAACTATCATACCTGCCTCGAATTTGCGCGCGGCAACAACCATGTATCCAAGTGACACACTAATGTGGCGTTGCGATGATATGAGATATGAGAAACTCCCACCGAACCCTCACACACCAACGCACAGGTGGCAATGCACACCTCCCTGATCGGTTGCAACACGCTCTGGCAGCTGAATCCCCCAGTAGTCCCAACCATCCCAATCGACCAACACTTGCACCTTTGATGCCAGGGTGGGGGGCGACCCGTGGCTGTAGGTTCCCTGGAAGCTTTCTGGGCACGACAAACATGCACGACGGTCCATCTAGGCGTTTCAAACTTCTCAAGAGGCCTCCAAGATGGCAAGGAACGCCTCAATGCGATTCCGAGAGGCCCAAAGAGATGCCACGAAGCTGAGCAGAGGCCCCAAAGACCGAGCGAGGTTCCAATGCGCTCCCCGAACAACCCCACACAATCAACACTGTCGACGTACAATTGGTTATTCAATATGTTTGGCCCGTTTGGCTTATTTACATTGCTTTTATGTGCCCCAGAGGCATCACGACTGCCCAAGAACCACCCAGCACGGCCCAAGAGTGCCCGAAGAGGCCACCAATACGGCTGAAGACGTCCTCTGGAGCAATCCGCGGCAACCCAATTGAGCCTCATTGCGGCCAAAGACGGCGCCAAGGCGGCTCAAAAGACTCCGCGAAAGGCCCCTAACTCGCCTCCAGACGGGTGAAGAGGGCCCAAGACGCGCCACCAGGCGTATCGAAACATTCCTCGCTCGTCCCCATCAGAGCTTCGAGACTACCATCAAACATTCGATCTTCAAGAACTTGCATCCACCAGAACAGAGCTTCTATTCCCCGCTCGTCTCCATCAGAACTTCAGAGATGAACCTGTCGCGACCCCAATTACGGGAACGCTTCCTAAGCGGCATTGCATGGGAGTGCTTGGCAGTACTTGGCATTGCATTGCGTTGCTTGGAGTTGCACTGCTTGGTTTTGCTTGGCGATGCTTGGCACTGCTTGGCATTGCTTGGCGTTGCCCGGTATTGCTTGGCCATGCTTTGGATTCCTGGTGAATTTCTTGGAATTCGTTGGCATCGCTTGGCATTGGTTGGAATTGTTCGGCGTTGCTTGGCGTTGCTTAGGACTGCTTGGCATTGACTTGGGTTGAGTGGCGTTGCTTGGCGTTGCCTGGCAAGCCGACCCGTGGAACAAGATCAGGCAACCAGGATAAGGCCACTTCAAACACAATGAGGAAACAGGACCGAGCAACCTGAGCAAGGCCTCGTCAAACACAAGAAGGAATCAAGTCCAAACAACCTGAGGAAAACATCATCAAGCATATACGGACACTAGACTACGCAAACCCAAGAACGGCCTCTTCGAAAACCGTAAGACACAAGCAGCGTGGGAAAGGCCTCTTTCAAAACCAGGATGGAAACAAGACCAAGCAATCCAGTGAAGGCATCTCCAAAAAGGAGGAAGGAACAACAAGACCAAGCAACCCAAGGAAGGCCTCTTCGAACACCGTAAAAAAACAAGCAGCGTGGGGAAGGTCTCTTCAAACACAGGAGGGAAACAAGACCAAGCAATACAGTGAAGGCATCATCAGACAGCAGGAAGGCAACAAAACCAGACAACCCGAGGAAGGTCCCTTCGAAAACCAGAAAAACAACAACAAAAAACAGACAGCGTGGGGGAGGCCCCTTCCAAAACCAGGACGCAAGCACGACCAAGCACCCCGAGGAAGGCCTCTTCGACAACCCAAAACACGACCAAGCAACCCGAGGGGGAAACCTCCAATGAAACAGGAGATCGAACAACACCGAGCATCCCGGGACAGGTAGGCCGGTCGGGCGCCCCATACAAAAGAAAAAAAAGCCCTCAAGCAAAGCCCAATCGGGGAATGATTCAAATCCGGGTTGACCTTTAGGCCTTGCTACCCAAGGTGTGTCAAGCGCTACGGGAGAGGGGGCTGAACAAAAAGGGGTCGGCGGACGTGGTGCAAGCCTGAAGAGCAAGGCAAGCCTGCCAAGCCACTGCGTCAGCTGAGCCTGTGCTGGATTGCGCAGTCGCGCACGGTGCCCGTCAGCATGCACTGATTCTGAAGTGACCGACGCGTGCGCAGTGGGCGCTGACAAGGGCTCGATTGCCCGACCTACCCTCCAGCTTTCACAGCATCGCTTCGACTTCCACCGCGCATGGCCGCCCCGTGTGTAGGATGCCCAGGGCGCGCGCCGCACGATGCCCACAACAGGATCTCGCTTGACTCTGGCTCTTGAAACCCCACGCCTGCTAGCACCAGCTGAACGATGCTGCCATCAGCGTGCAGGATCGAATGGAGGCCTGCAGCTAGCTTCGTCGTGCAACTCTGCATCGTCATCTGCGAGTCTCGAATCTTCGTCTCGCCATCCCTTCTCCCGTTGGAGAGCGATCACCTCGGCATCCGTTACCTCCTGCTCCTCCGCCGCCCTTCCTCGCTCCTCCTTCCTCTCCACGCCCTCCTCTGCCCGATGCCCCTCCTCTGCCTAAGACCCCTCTTGCTGTCCCCTCCTCCTTCTCTCTCCCCTCCCCTCCCCCCGGCCCCCTCCCACCCCCCTCCCCCGTCCCTCCTCTCTCCCATCCCTCCCGCCCCTCCCCGGATTCGAGGCGAGATCGAGGAGGGCGAGACGGACGAGACGAGGACGGGACAGACGAGGGGACAGGCTCCGAGAACGACGACGATGACGCCCGCAGACGACCCAGACATCCGACGACGTGCTGCGTTCTGCGGGCCGAGTGGCTCGGCGGCGAGGCCAGGGGGGCAGCGAGCAGGAGAAGGCCTTCTCGGAAGGCCCCGGGAGTTCCCCAGCCCTCCGAGCAGTGCTCGGGGCGTTCCCCCGAAGACGCAGGGAGAACTTCTCGGCAGGCGCGAGGGCGTCTGAGAGGTCCCGCCGCCTTCTGCGAAGGCCTTCTCCTTCTCGCTTCCCCCCCACCCCTTCGCTCGCGGCCGAATCTTGTGCGGAGGTC
This sequence comes from Prorocentrum cordatum, assembly GCA_963575745.1. NCBI lineage: Eukaryota > Dinophyceae > Prorocentrales > Prorocentraceae > Prorocentrum > Prorocentrum cordatum. The sequence goes on along the minus strand of CAUYUJ010021520.1, from coordinate 9,151 downwards.
TGGAGCTGTCCCCTGGGACCAGCGTTAGGTCGGGCATGTGGATCCCGGAGGAAAAGTAGGCCACTGTCAAGACAAACATCCAAGACCAGTCAAACGTAGTCGAGCAAATCGTCCCCGGACTATTTTTTGCCTATTTCTGACTACTCCTCCTGTAGAGGGGCACGCCCGACTCGAGAGGTGCCTGCGGGCGCCTGGGGAAGGCACTTGTGACGAGGCGAAGTGCCTAAGAGGTGCTTGCTGGCACTTGGGAAGAGGCATATTGAATGTGCTTGCGCGCGCGTGGGAAGTGGCTGGGGGTAAGCCAGGGGGTGGTACTTCTGAGAAACGACCAGCGCTCCGCCCCGCGTCGTCCTCCGACGGCCCCGGGCCCCTCTCGGGTCCAGGGGGGGCTGGCCCCCTGCAGAGGCCGCAGACCGCCGCACGCCGACCGCGTGCTCCTGCCACAGGGACGACGACGACGACGACGACGACGACGACGGCGGCGGCGGCGGAGGTGGAGGAGGAGGAGGAGGAGGAGGAGGAGGAGGAGGAGGAGGAGGAGGAGCAGGAGGAGGAGCAGGAGCAGGAGGAGGAGAAGGAGGAGGAGGAGGAGGAGGAGGACGAGGGGGGAGGTGGAGGAGGAAGAGGACCCCCGGCGCCCGCGCCTCCCCAGTGGCCGGCACCTCCCCGGCGGCCGGCGGCGGCCAGCGCACCGTCGGCACCTCCGGCGGCGCGCCGTCGTCGGAGTCGGACGCCGCCTCCGCCTCCGCCGAGGGGCGGGCGGCTTCCGCCTCGTCCTGGGGGGGGGCGCCCCGGCCCTCCCAGAGGGGAGGGGAAGGGAGGGGAGGAGGAGGAGGAGGAGGAGGAGGAGGAGGAGGAGGAGGGAGGAGGAGGAGGAGGAGGAGGAGGAGGAGGAGGAGGAGGAGGAGAGGAGGAGGAGGAGGATGAGGTGAGGGAGGGAGGAGGAGGAGGAAGAGGACGAGGAGGAGCATGAGCAGGAGCAGGAGGAGGAGGAGGAGGAGGAGGAGAAGGACCAGCGCCTCTGACTGACGGGGGTTCGGGTGTCTCTTCTGCTCTCCCTCGGCTGCAAACTCCCCCCTGGCGCACTCTGCGCGTACCTGATCAGTAGATCGAGGGTGATGGGGTTGGCAAAACAGGGCCTGCGATTGTATTAATGTTGGAGGGGATGCCTGGGCATTCGTTCTCAAAAGCCCCGGTGAACAATTCGCTGTAAGTTCCACAAGTCCAGCAAACTAAAACGCAGATCTCATCATCGAGACGGTCGGACAACACATATGTTGTGACCTTGCCTGTCCAACGATTTTTGGGAAGAAGGCCTCACAAAAACCTGGACAGGAATGAGCGTCTCTTCTAGCTTTCGCGGCCTCCTATCCGGCTCTGGCTCTGCAGAGCTCGCACAACCAGAGGCCCTCGAATTCCGCCCACGGGTGAGCGCCGCCTTTCTTCTGGTCGCCCGCCGAGGGGACGCCAGCGTCGGCCCCAGGGCCCGCGGGGTGGGGGGCAGAAGGCGGAGGCAGGATACCGATCGACCTGTTGTATGAGCTCATGGGCGCCATGACACATTCTTTCTCTTTCTACTCTCCCACATCAATTGGCACATTACTCGGCGTGCTGTCTATTTTGGTATCGGTTCCGCCATGGCCGACAAGTTGACCATCGCTGACGACATGGGGCCAGGCGGTGCAGGGCACCTGGAAGCTGCAACCCTGTAGCGATTCACATTGGGCAGCAGGAGGACGAGGAGGAGGAGGAGGAAGCAACTTATGAGGATACGATCTTGCCTACTACCACAGAGGCTGCAAGCAACGGCAGAGTCCCACTTTGCCGCGCGAGATCATTTTACCCTGGACGGACACGTCCCCACCGTTGCGCGAGAGATGTCGAGCCATAGGCAGACTCCAGGGAGCAACAATGATGGGCATGCGTGGTTTTAGCACAGAGGCTCCGTGACATGCGCGTTGATCACGTCCACGCTGCTTCGAAACAACTTCTAACTTTAGGTCGGGCATGTTCCCCTACGGGCCGATTTTGGAAGAATAATGAAAAATAGTCGAACAATGCTCCAAACATGTTCAAACATAGTAGAACGGTCGTCCCCATACTATTTGTTGACTATCTTTGAATCTTCCTCCTGTAGAGGGGCACGCCCGACTTAATTCTAGGTGTCTAACGTGGTGCCATGGCTGTTCTCCCAAACCAAACTTCGGGAGCAATATGCTCCGCACGGCATTGAGACCCTCGCAACACCCAGGCCGTAGCCCGTGCTTGATCAAAATCGGACCCTCCCAACGTTTGCCTCGGGGCTGCGACGACGTTCTGGACCTGCCGCTGACTCGACCTTTGACCTGCGTGGTCCCTCCCCAGACATGATCGCGTCGTAAAAGCAGGACGGGAAATGTTTGGCCATGTTCGGCCTTGGGGGGCCCTCGCCGGGCCTCGGGACCGTCAGAACACGACTCAGGATGAAAAACGGGTCCCGGGGAACGGGTCGGGACTTCCAGGGACGCCGCTCTGAAAAAATCAGGACGTCGCGTGTCTGGGTCTCCACCTCCGCTGACGCAACACCGCCTCCGAACATGGCCCCATCGGCGTGCGCCTGTTTGGTGCGCCTGCGCGGCCCTCTCGGCCGAGCCAGCTCTCTCTCTCTCTCTTCCCCGACCTCCCTGCCCGTGCTCCTCGTGAGCTTCGGCACCGCCCCTCCTCACACGTGCGGGGCATACTCATCGGAGGGGTGCCGGCTCACGCGACTCCGTGTCGAGCCGCGCACGTACTGCCTGCGTCGGAGCAAGCAGACGTGGTTGCATTCACCTTCTTCTCCCCCACCTCCTCCAGTTGCCTGCTGCCCGAAGGCGCAAGAGTCGTACCGACGCCGCCCTCCCACCCCCTTCTCCTCCTCCTCCTCCTTCTCCTCCTCCTCCTCCACCTTCTCCTCCTCGTCCTGCTCCTCCTCCTTCTCCTCCTCCTCCTCCTCCCTCCCTCTCCTCCTCCTCCTCCTCCTCCTCCTCCTCCTCCTCCTCCTCCTCCTCCTCCTCATCCCCCGGTTTGGGGGCAGAGCTGCCCGTGCGGCCCCGTGGGGGACCAGACGGGGACGGCAGGGCCTGGACGCGGCAGGGCCCGCGGGGCCGCAGGGCGCTGAGTGAGCCCCCTGGGGGGGGGGGCCGCGGGGGCCCAATGGGCCCGTCGCCGCTTGGTCGGGAGACTCTCCATGGGGGGGGATCCCATGGGGGGGGCAGGAGGGGATCCCCCCCATGGATCCCCTCCTGCCCCCCCCATGGGATCCCCAGGGGATCCTATGGGATCCCCCCCCCTGGGATCCGATCCCCCCATGGGATCCCCCCCCATGAAGAGTCTCCCGACTTGGGGCCAAGCGGTGGCGCCGGTCGGGTGCACTGTTTTGCGCATGGTGGGCTCCCCGGCGCCAGGGGCCGAACGACCCGCCTCGCGGGAGACTTGAGCGACACGGCCCGCCCTCCGCAGAAATCTCTGCGGTTGAGGCTGGCGCAGGCGCGCCAGCGCGAACTCGAAGGCCACCGAGCGGGCGCTGGGCGGGGAGGCCTACGCGCCGGAAGAAGATCGGCGCCCGCTGCGGGCATGTGGCTCTTAGATATCCTAGAGATCCGGGCGTTGCAGCTTTTTGCCCGCCGGGCGTTTTCGCCCTTAGCTTCGGGCCCCACGACCATCGCAGATCGATCCGGCTCGCAAAAGGGCGCAGAAGGATGGGGTCCTGGGCTCCTGTCGTGGTTTTCACGATGTCGCATTTTTGGGGCAGCGTCGGATCTCAAGGATGGCGTGGTCGAATCAGGAATTTCGCCTTCGGCAGCGGGTTTTTAACTTCCATACGCTGCTGGATTTGAATTGCTCAGGGTCGGCGCCTGCTTCGGGCGTGCGATTGGGAGCTTGATCGGTTATCATGAACACTCGATGGGCGCGTTGGGCTCTTGACTAGATCTGAAATTGACTGCATAGATCGGGAGGCAGGGCTCACTACTACCCGCGTGTGCGGAGGGCTGTGGTACGCTCGAGTGGCACTCTAACATCAAGTACGATTCAGGAATCAAGTTCAAGCTTGATAGTCAAGCTCGGAGTTGCTTTGCTCCTCCTCCCTCCCCCCTCCTCCTCCTCCTCCTCCTCCTCCTCCTCCTCCTCCTCCTCCTCGTCCTCCTTCCTTCTTCTCCTCCTCCTCCTCCTCCTCCTCCTCGCCCTTCTTCCTCCTCCTCCTCCTCCTCCTCCTCGTCCTCCTTCCTTCTTCTCCTCCTCCTCCTCCTCCTCCTCCTCCTCCTCGCCCTTCCACCTCTTCCTCCTCGTCCTCCCTCCTGCCTGCTTACCCACATCCTCCTCTCCCTGTTCCTTCCTGCTTCGGCCTCATCCAACCTCCTCCGCCTCTTCCAGCCTCCTCCACCCTCGCCCTGCCCCTCACCCGTCCTCCTCCTCCTCCTCCCTCCTCCTCCTCCCCCTCTTCCTCCTCCTCCCTCCTCCTCCGCCTCCTCCTCCCCTCCTCCTCCGCCTCCTCCTCCTCCTCCTCCTCCCTCGTCTTCCACATCCCCCTCTTCTCCCTCCTTTGCCCCTCCTCTTCCCCACTCCTCCTCCTCCTCTCGCCCCGCCCCTTCAGCTTCTCTCCTCCACCTCACCCCCCTCCGCCTTCTCCACCTCCTCCTCCTCCCCCGCCGCCGCCGTCGATGCCGACGCCGACGACGACGACGACGACGACGACGACGACGACGACGACGACGACGACGACGACGACACGGTCGGCGACGGCGACGACGGCGCGCCCCGTCGGCCGCCGCCGCCGCCGGGGGCGCAGCACCGCGAAGGCCTCGGAGGCCGCTGTGCCCCGGCCGCCCCCCCCCGCTGTGCTGCCCGCCGGCGCCCTCCGCCGGGGCCCAGACGCGCGCTCTGTCGGCGACATGGTTGCGCCGGGGTGTGGCTTGCGATCGTCACCGTTGGGGCCTGGGGAGCACGACACCGGACACCGTCCTCATCGGGCCTCCTCTCGGGGCGCGGCGGAGGCCCGAGGAGGACGGTGTCGTGCTCCCCAGGCCCCAACGGTGACGACCCGGCGCAACCCATTTTGGACGCCCGAAATGGGTACGGAAAGAATGGGCACTATGCCCAACAACAAATGTTGTCCCAAGCCAACAGCGGCCGCTGTTGGGCAGGCGGCCTTCTGTCTCGAATGGACACAGGCCGCGGCGGCGCGGACAGCGAATCCTGTTCAAAATGAACAGGAAGTGCTGTTGGGCATCGTACCCTTTCTTTCAGTACCCATTTCGGGCGTCCAGACCCATGTCGCAGACAGCACGCGTCTGGACCCTGGCCGGCCGGGGCCCGCCCTGAGGCCGCTTGCCGCTTCCAAGACGGCAAGGAATTGGTCCAGACAGTTAAGCTGGCCCCGCAGAATTCAACATCCCGGGCGTGAGCGGTTCAGAGAGTTTCCTTCTCCAGCCCCCTTCCTCTTTTTTTGTTGGAGGGGCGTGCCCCTCCCCCTGGCCTCTCCTCTGGACCTGCAGGGGGGTGGGTGCGAGGTGTCAGAGCCTTGTTGTTGGCCTCGGCGAGAAGGCACACACACACACGATTGATCTGACCCAGGTTTTGGCCGCATGTTGGCCTCCTGGGGGGAGGGGGCGCTGATTTACGACGGCCCCTCCCTTCGTCCATCTCCTCCCAGATGACCCCACGATGGCCCCCGAAGCTCTCAAGAGTAGGGCCCCAAGGGGCGCCCAGGAGGCCCCAAGATGCCCCCAAGATGTCTCCAAGAGGCTCCCAAGAGACCCCCAAGAGGCCCCAAGAGGCCCCCCCCGAGGCATCCCAGACGCTTCCACAACATGCCTGCGAGAAGCTCCCGAGAGACCTAAGAGACTCCGAGAAGTATCGAAAAATCCTCTGGCCTTCCTGTTCGCCCTCCTCCTTCTCCTCCTCCTCCTCTTCCTCATCCGCCCAATCCTCTTCCTCCCTCTTCCCGTCTCCCTCCTCCCATCTCCCCCCCTGCTCCTCGTCCTCCTCTTCTGGTCCCTCCTCTATCTTCCTCCTCTTGGGGTATGACGGCTTCCCAGCCTTTATTCCACTGCGTGCTCCCCCACATGCCTGATGAGGACAACTCGCTTGGGCATCGTTTCTGGATGGGCTGGTGGGGTTACAAAGAGCGTCTAGAATCAGAAATGCCCAATGGTGTTCTCTGTAAAAAACATCTCCTTATGCGATCCCTCGACTGTACTCGATAGCATGTCTAACAAATACTTCTATGGTGCACCTCTGCAATGGAACGATGCACGTGCCGCGCGGACCAATCCCCGTTCAACGTTTTTGCTTGTTCCACCCCGTATCTCCATCAGGCTCGTCAGCCCCTCGCATACGTATGAAATTCATACACACGTTCGTGCAGGTGTGTCCAGGTGCGCAACACCCTCGCGTATCACTCTTAGGGTGACAACTCTTGTTTTTGTTCGATGCGCACTTCGATTGCCGTTGGATTTGCATGCCGGACTGTGGTTCGAACCGCATTTGGAATTGGTATTGCCTTTCGATGTTCATTTCGATTCGCATTCCAATTTGCATTGTGCCTTTCATCGTTGATGCATTGTTGCTGTGAATTTGAATTTGCATGCCCGACGGGGCAACCGCGGGACAACCGCGGGGCACGCTGCGGGACAAACTGGGGGCAACCACGCGAACCTCTTCGGCACAACCTCGGAACAACCCACGGGACGACCAGGAAGCAAACCACGGGGCAAACCCCCGCGACAACCGCGAAACAAGCCACAATACAACCCGCGGGTCAACCGCACGGGACAACCACGGCGCATGTCCCCGTACGGATCCCATCTCTCCCGATAGTGTAAAAACAGACAACAATGCATTTCTCGGAGCGGATGCCTCGGCAAACACCGACACAAGCATGAACGACCATCATGAACCGTTGGCCTGTTCCGAACTGGTGAGCATGAATGCCCCCGAACCCCTTCAAGGCTTCAACAACATGTGAACCTGCACAGGGAAGGTGAACCACGAATCGTGCCCAACCCTTCAGTAGTATTACGGATGTGTTGCGGGATGCGGAGGTGTCGGTTGCAATGTTGGGCAGGCATGCGATCACAATTCGGCTGCATGTGTAGGCGGGTGCGTGACGATATGTCGGTGTTAACTTTAGGGGACTGGGTGAGGATACTCTGGTGGCAGCTTCACGCGGGTGTGCGGGGATAGTTGGATTGATAGTTTAGTCTTGCTGGCTAGAGGCTGTTTGCGTGGCAATGTTAGGCAGGTGGGTGAAGATATTTGGGCTGCAGTTTGAAGCGTGTGGCTAGGGGTAATTGTGTTGCAATGTTGGGTGGACTAGCGGAAGGATAGTTGGGTGGCAGTGCTAGGCAATGTGTGTGGGGGCATTTGTGTGTTGCAGATTCACCCAAGTGGGTGAGGAATGTTTGATGACAACTTTTGGTGGGTGGACCAGGATGGCTGGATTACAATATAAGGCGGATAGGTGAGGATATGACGGTTGCAACTCTGAGCGGGTGGGCGAGGACACTCCGCTTGAATTTCGCGGATGCGTACTGATATGTCGGTTGAGTCGGGTGGGCGAAAAGATCTGCCACCGCGCTTGCTGCGGTTGGTGGATGTCGAACTCTCGCCTGGTTGCTACTTTTGCTTCTTGCGAGCAACATTGCGGACTCCCGGCGCATCAAATTCTTGACATCGTCCTTGCGCTTCCGTGTGATCTAAACTCGGCGCTGGACAAGCCTCCCTTTAGTAGACCTCCCCTTAATGAAAACGGCCTGGGACCGAAACCGATGGACTTGGACCCGCAAAGATGACGGCCGCGACGCCCTCCCGCGAACCGACAACAGCCAATTCACTAATCGACGTGTCAGGGTGGGAGGTCTGTCCAGCCTCGATAAAAAAGAAATGACGCCAAACGCCGAAGTCCGGGTATGATGTTCCTTCGTGTGTACTCCCGAGGCGCCCCCCCGCCCCATCCCCAGCTCATCCCCCCCCCACACACCCACGGCAAAGAGTGCGAAGCGCCGAACTGAAGCTACTGCTGCTACTGCAACTTCACACCGCTCGAGGTACAACGGGGGAGAGAGAGGGAGGGGAGGGAGGGAGAGAGGGAGAGAGAGAGAGAGAGGGAGAAAGAGACGGAAATGGCCCAACCCAACTCCTGCCCCTTCTCTCATCCTCCCCTCCCTCCTCTACCGCATCCTTGATCTCATCGTCCACCTGCCCCTCCCCTTCCTACTCCTCCTAATTATCTTCCTCTACCTCTTCGTGCGTCTATCCACCCTTCCCCTCTCCTGCTCCTCCTTTTCTTCGTCCTCCTCCTCCTCCTCCTCCTCCTCCTCTTCCCAATCCTCTTCCTCCTCCTCCGCCTCTTCCTTTTCTTACTCGTCCTTCTCCTTAGATTACGTTTCTCCCTCCCCATCTACTCCCTCCTCCTCCTTCTCCTCCTCCATCTCATCCTGCTCCCTCCCAGCTTCCGCTTCTTCTTTTTCCCCTGCTCTCCACCTCCTTCCTTTTCCTCCTTGTTCTCCTCCTCGTCATTCTCGTCGTCCTCGTCCACCTCTTCCCCCACACCTTCTCTTTCAATCTCTGACTTTCCTCTTTTCTCTTCCTTCTCCTCCTCCTCCTCCTCCTCCTCCTCCTCCTCCTCCTCCTCCTCCCCCCCTCCTCCTCCTTCTCTCACCCTCGCACGCACTCATCACCGGCCTCTTCGGATAGGAGGAACCATGGAAGAGGAGGAGGAGGAGGAGGAGGAGGACGACGACGTCGTCGACCAGGTGGAGGCCGCACGACGACGACGACGACGACGATCTCGACGATCTCGACGTCTACCAGCCCGACAATTTCGACGACGACGACGACGACGCCGACGACGACAACGACGACAACGAAGACGAAACGATGACGTAGCGCCCCCCAAAGGCAGCTGTCGGCCGCGCCCACGCCGCCGGGCGCAGAGGGCCCTGGCGCGCGCGCGAGGGCGCCCTCGAGCAGCTTGCGCGCCTGCGGCGGCGTCGGCCGACAACGAAGAAAACGACGACGACGACGACGACGACGACGACGGGAGGGGGAAGGAGATGATGATGATGATGATGATGATGATGATGATGAGGAGGAGGAGGAGGAGGAGGAGGAGGAGGAGGAGGAGGAGGAGGAG
>CAUYUJ010021519.1:112500-137856 GCA_963575745.1 Prorocentrum cordatum | reverse complement strand
GAGCGACGAGGAGGAGAGGAGGAAGAGGAGGAGGAGGAGGAGGAGGAGGAGGAGGAGGAGGAACCCTCCCTCCAAGCTCCTTCTTCATAGGCCACTACAACGGTTCACTTCCACTGAGGGAAATGCCCCGTTGGAAAACAACCGTTTGGAGACCCTGAAGCATGTCAAAACATTGTTTTCGGGACTCCAGCGCCTCGGATCAACCTGACTGTTACGTCTTGACGATCTGGAACCCTGCTAGAAAGCCATTCTTGGGATTTCAACACCGAGAATCAACGTAGCTGTAGCGCCCTCATAATCCTGAATATTTCGACTACGACATTTTGGTACGGTGACCATGGGAATCCGCGAAACTCTTGCAACTATCACGAAGAAAAAGATAATGTGCGCGGCGCTATGGCGAGAGCCACATTTTGAAAACGAGCCGCCGTCATTGTGTGAAGCTTCTGCAACGTTTCAAACGAATGTGAGCGGCGTTAAGGCGAGAGCCGCATTTCGAAAACGACCAGCCCTCTATCCGTGAAGCTCTTGCAAATGTCTAAAAACGAATGTTCGCGGCGCTAACGCGAGAGCCCCTTTTTGAGAACGACCCGTCCTTAATCTGTGAACATCTTGCAAAGTTCTAAAAAGAATGTGCGCGACGCTCAGGCGAGAGCCACATTTTGAAAACGACCCGCCCTCACTCAGTGAAGCTCTTGCTAATTTCTAAAACGAATGTGCGCGGCGCTCAGGCGAGAGCCACATTTTGAAAACGACCCGCCCTCCATCTGTGATGTTGCCAAATGTTCAGGGTCATACATGGTGAGGAATTCTCAGGCGAAACGCCCGCCCTTTCGACCAGCCTCAGAGTGCGACAGGGGCAAGTTATTTAAAAGGTAAAGGAGGAGGAGGAGGAGGAGGAGGAGGAGGAGGAGGAGGAGGAGGAGGAGGAGGAGGAGGACCAGGACGAGGAGGACCAGGACGAGGAGGAAGAGGAGGAGGAGGTGGAGGACGCGGCAGCGAGCAGCGAGGGAGGAGGCGGAGGAGCTATGATATGATTGGATGATGATGAGGAGGAGGAGGAGAGGAGGAGGAGGAGGCGAGCAGAGTCGAGGAGGAGGAGGAGGCGGGCGGAGGAAGGAGCGGAGGAGGAAGAGGAAGAGGAGGTGAGCTAGGCGCGGAGCGACGACGGACAGGCGGAGGAATGGAGGAGGAGGAGGAGGAGGAGGAGGAGTGAGGAGTAAGGAGTGAGGAGTGGGAAGGAGCGAGGAGCAGCGAGGATGAGCGAGGATAAGCGAAAAGCAGGAGCGGCGAGGAGGACGAGCGAGGAGAAGCGAGGATGAGCGAGAAGGAGGAGCGAGGACGAGGCCGAGCGAGGGGACGAGCCGAGGAGGAGAAGCGAGGAGGAGGACGAGCGAGGAGGAGCGAGGATAGTTGAGGAGGAGGACGAGCGAGAAGGAGCGAGGATGACTCGAGGAGGAGCCGAGGAGGACCGAGGGGCCAGTGCGGGTGACGCCCCCCCCGACAGGCAGGCGCTGGGAGGCCGCGCTCCACGCCCTGCAGGCGGCCCGGGAGTGCGACCTGCGTCCAGGCGGCGCCCTCGGGCGGCGCCCCCCCGCTCGGCCGGCCGATCCCAGGCCTTGGCGGGCCCGCAGGCGGTGCAGGGACACCGCGCAGCGCGGTGAGTCAGTATGGCGTCGCCTTCGAGTGGCCGATCGCTGATCTGTCGGCGAGGTGTGGCCGATTCCAGGTCGATGTGCACCCCCTGCAGGTCCCCTTCAGATGCGCCCCGGGCGCCGCGGCGGCAGGCCTCTGGCGACGTGGTCTGTTTTTCCCAACCATCCTGTGGTGTTGGGTCCTCGTTTTGAAGAGACAGCGTCCCGCGTCCTCCCTCATCCTCCTCCTCCCCTCCTCCCTCCTCCCCCTCCTCCCTGCGTTTCACATACCCAGTACATCGTTTCGTGGCCCCATCGGGAGCCCCACCGAAAGTCCCAGTACTGCCGGCCGCATGCGTCCGGCACACCCAGTACAGCGTTTCGTGGCCCTCCTCCCCCTGCTCCCTGCGTTTCACCCACCCAGTACAGCGTTTCGTGGCCCCACAGGGAGCCCCACCAAAAGTCCCAGTACTGCCGGCCGCATGCCTCCAGCGCACCCAGTACAGCGTTTCGTGGCCCTCCTCCCCCTGCTCCCTGCGTTTCACCCACCCAGTACAGCGTTTCGTGGCCCCACAGGGAGCCCCACCGAAAGTCCCAGTACTGCCGGCCGCATGCCTCCAGCACACCCAGTACAGCGTTTCGTGGCCCTCCTCCTCCTGCTCCCTGCGTTTCACCCACCCAGTACATCGTTTCGTGGCCCCATAGGGTGCCCCACCGAAGGTCCCAGTGCTGCCGTCCGCATGCCTCGAGCGCACCCAGTACAGCGTTTCGTGTCCCTCCTCCCCCTTTTCCTTGCGTTTCACCCACCCAGTACATCGCTTCGTGGCCCCATAGGGAGCCCCACCGAAGGTCCCAGTGCTGCCGCCCGCATGCGTCCCCCCCACCCAGTACAACGTTTCGTGGCCCTCCTCCCCCTGCCCCCTGCGCTTCACATGGCCAAAACATCGTTTCGTGGGCCCATAGGGAGCCCCACCGAAGGTCCCAGTGCTGCCGCCCGTACGCGGCCCGCACACCCAGTAAAGTGTTTCGTGGCCCCACAGGGAGCCCCACCGAAGGTCCCAGTGCTGCCGCCCGCATGCGTCCCGCACACCCAGTTTAGCGTTTCGTGGCCCCACAGGCACCTCCGCCGAAACCACCAGTGGGACCGTCCGCATGCGTCCCGAAGCACCTACTTTGGCATCTTCGCCCACACACTACAGCGTTTCGTGGCCCCATAGGGAATCCCACCGACGGCCCCAGTGGGACTGTCCGCAAGCGTTCCGAAACACCCAACGTGGCATTTTCACTCACCCAGTACAGCGCTTCGTGGCCCTATAGGGAACTCCACCGAATGCTTCATTGCCTCCGTCCGCATGCGTCCCGAAAACCCAATGTGGCATTTTCACCCGCCCAGTACAGCGCTTCGTACACCCATTACAGCGTTTCGTGGCCCCATAGGAAGCTCCACCGAAGCGCCCAGTGGGAGCGTCCGCATGCGTCCAGGAAACCCAATGTGGCACACCACCCACTCAGTACAGCGTTCCCCCCACCCAGTGCAGCGCTTCGTTGCCCCATAGGGGGCTTCATGGTTGGGTCCTTCGCCGGGATTTTTTTTTGTCAGTCCGGGCGCTGCTCCTCGAGGTCGGCCCCGTGGTGGGTCGCCGCACGGTTTTGGGGGTTGGGTCGGTCTCCGGGGGTTCCTCGGGCGACGGGGGCCTCCGGGGACCCAGCGGTTGCGGACCATGCGGTGAGGTCCTTCGGGATTTCGAGGTTACCACGCGGTCTGCCACCACAAGGTTCCCGGGCCCCCAAATTGGGAACAGGAGGCGCACCACCACCACCACCACCACCACCACCACCACCACCACCACCACCACCTGTGGAGGGAGCTAGATGAGCTCATATGCGGGATGCAGATGTGCATGATTGCCCGCGAGAGCCCCCGAATCTGTACACGTCATCACCACCACCACCACCCCTGACCACCCTGTGTTTCCACCCTCCAGCAGGTGATGGTGGTGGTGGTGGTGGTGGTGCGTGTCCTCCTTGTCCCTACCCCGCTGGCGGCGTGGAAGAACGCACGGCGGAGAATTCTGACGCCCAGATGTCCGACGACGTAAACCGTTGAGTCATTGCGTGCTTCCTCCATTTCGGACCCCAGGACCTCTATGTCCGGCCACGGGAACATCATGCGGGATCCAGGGTGGAGCACAACCGCGGGGAAGCGGTTTGGAGCGCTGCGGCCGCGGATTGAACGCATCACATCGTCGGATGTCTGGGCCCCGCGCCCGGCGCCGTGGAAGAACGCACGGCCCAGGTTCCTGGAAGCCTCTGGCGGCTCCTCGGGGCTCTTCTCGTCTCTGCGGTGCGCTCCAGCAGCAACGCCGGGCCCAGAGCGCTGCGGGGGCCCCCGGGGCCGTCCAGGACGGGCGCCGCGAGGAGCGGCCCAGGAGCCAGCCGGGGCACGGCTCCCAGGGGCCCTCGTGGCTGCCCGGGGAGCCGTGGGCTGGACGGAGCAGGGCCCGTGACCGGGGCCCCGCCCCCGAGAGGGGGCCAGGGGAGCAGAGGCTCCCCCTTGCATCCGGGGCGCCGCCCCGCGGCGTGCTCCCGGGGGGCCGGAGGCGGGCGTGCCTCCCGCGCTGGGCGAGAGCCGCCCTCCCAGACGGAGGGGCGCCCGAGATGGGCCTGGGCGTTTTTCGACCTGGTCCATCTCGGGGGGGCGAATTTTCCAGGAAAAACGCCTAGGGGCGTATCGGTGTTTTCGACCCGGGCATTTTTCCTTCCTTTGGGCCTCTGGGGGCCGTCCTCGGGCCCCTTTTATGCCATCAGAACTGGATCTTGGGGGGGGGAGCCTACACTTAATTGGGAGGGTCGGTGTTCTCGACCTGGGCGTTTTTCCTTCCTTTGGGCCTCTCGGGGCCGTCTTCGGGCCCCTTCTATGCCATCAGAACTGGATCGGGGGGGGGGGAGCCTATACACTTGGGAGGGCCACGGGCGAGCAAGAATCACACGTCGCCGGTTGGCCAGGAGCACCGCTGTCACCAGGGTTGCCGCCCCCGGCGAGGAGGTCAACGAGCCCGTCTCGAGCTGGAGAGTGGGTGTGCGTCGAGCAAGGGCCTCTCGCCCCGAAAAAGGCACCACACCACCACGAGGGGCCTCCACTGCACTTCGAATGGCAGTGTTGGGGGGGGGGATCCGCTCCAGAACGTCTACGATGGATCACGCCATGGAGCGGCGGGCTTTGTGTTGTCGAGTACGTGGTTTCCCGAGCTCTCGTCCACATACAGAGCACCAGTCTTACATCCCCAGTAATTTGTGTTGGCCCCCAGGGCCCGGGATCGGTCCCTGCATCGGAGCAGAAAGCGGCCAATGACAAGCCTGTGCATGGTTTTTTTTCGGAGTGGCCATGAGGTAAGGGCCTGCTGCGGCCTGGGTTGGACCCGCTCTGCGGCCTCCCTGTTGGATCAGGCCTTGGATCGGACCAAGTCGGAACAGCTCGCGCGCGCGCGATCCCGCATGCCGTCGTCGACGGCTCCGTCGTCGTCGTCGCAGCCGCTGGTGCCGCCGCCGTGGCCATCCACGGGCATCAGATGTCTTGATTCTGGAAGTAAGTCGTGTTCCTGCTAAGTGGGCTTCTGTTCTGCTAAGTGGGCTCCAGATGTGCTTGATCCAATTGTCAGCTCCGCCTCCTGCTGCTGGTCTTGTTTTTCCTCCTCGTCGTCCTCCTCCTCCTCCTCCTCCACTTCCTCCTCCTCGTCCTCCTCCCCTTCCTTCCTCTTTTCACGTCCTACTAGCACCTCGTCCTCTCCCTCCTCCTCCTCCTTGCCTCCTCCCCCTCCCCCTCCTCCTCCTCCTCCTCCTCCCTCCTCCCCCTCCTCCTCCACCTCCTCCGCCTCCTCCCCACCCCCTCCTCCTCCTCCTCCTCCTCCTCCTCCTCCTCCTCCTCCTCCTCCTCCTCCTCCTCCTCCTCCTCCTCCTCCTCCCCCTCCACCTCCCCCTCCTCCTCCTCCTCCTCCTCCTCCTCCTCCTCCTCCTCCTCCTCCTCCTCCTCCTCCTCCTCCTCCTCCTCCTCCCCCTCCTCTGCCTCGTCGCCCCTCGGCGGCCTTCAGCGGCCGCCGGTGGCTTTCGGCAGCCCCTGGCGGCCTTCGGCGGCCCTCGGCGGCTTTCGGTGGCCCTCGTCGTGTTCCTGCTAAGTTCGCTTCCGATGTGCTTGATCCTGTTGCCAGCCCCGCCTCCTGCTACTGGTGTTGCACTGTGGTTCATGCCAAGTTGCACGGAGAGACCTGGAAAACAACTCCACATCCTCCTCATCGCGCTCCTTCTCTCCCTCTCTCTCTCTCTCTCTCTTTCTCTCTCTCTTTCTCTCTCTTTCTCTCTCTCTCTCTCTCTCTCTCTTTTTATCCCGCATCCCCCACAGTGGAAGCCTCTGTCTCATGCCCATCTGCACTTGCGTTTTGCATATGCTGCATTGCACTTGCATGGAATGCCATTGCATTGCATTGCATTGCATTGCATGGCATTGCATGGCATTGCATTACAACGCATGGGATTGCATTTCTGTTGCGTCACTTCCCATTGCGCTGCGTTGCGTTGAGAGTTCCTCGCAACTCTGGGCTCCGAGCTGCCAGGGGCAATGTGGCCTGGCCCATTTCGCCTGACTCATCCTCGCAACTCTGGGATCCAAGATGCCACGCGCGAAGTGGTCCAGTCCATTTCGCCTGAGACGTCCTCGCAACTCTGGGCTCAGATACGCCCCTAACCTGAGGATGTCCAGCCCGTTTCGCCTTAGACATACTCGCAACTCTTGGCTCAGACATGCCGAGCGCGAGGTGATCTGGAAAAACTTATTTCAGACATTCTCGCCTGAGACATCCTCCCCAACTCTGCGAGATGCCGCGCGCGAGGTGGTCTGGCCAATTTCGCCTGAGACATCTTCGCAACTCTGGGCTCCCAAATGCCGCGCGCGAAGAGGTGCGGCCCGGCTCGCCTGAGGATCCTTGCAAATCCGGGCTCATATACGTCCTGGATTAATGTGGTTCGGGCCCACTTCGCCTGAGACCTCCTCGCAGCTCTGGGTTCCGAGATACCTCTCGCGAGGTGGTCTGGCCCATTTTCGCCAGAGGCATCATCGAAACTCTGGAATCGGAAATGCTCTGACTGAGTTGGTCCAGCACGATTCGCCTGGGACATCCTCGCAACTCTGGGCTCAGATATGCCCTGACCTGAGGCGGTCTGGCCCCATTCGCCCGGGGCATTCACGCAACTCTGAGATCCGAGATGCCAGGCGCGAGGTGGCCCAGTTAAACTCGCCTCCGACCTCCTCGCAACTCTGGGCTCCGAGATGCCGCGTGCGAAGCGGTCCGGCTAATTTTGCCTGCGACATCTTCGCAACTCTGGGCTCCAAGATGTCGCGCGTGGGCTCAGGGATACTCTGACACAAGGTGGTCCAACCTGTTTCGCCTGCGACATCCTCGCAACTCCAGGCTCAGAGATGCCGCGTGCGAGGTGGTCGGGCCCGTTTGGCCAGAGGCATCATCGAAACTCTGGGATCGGAAATGCTCTGACTGAGTTGGTCCAGCACGATTCGCCTGTGACATCCTCGCAACTCTGGGCTCAGATATGCCCTGACCTGAGGCGGTCTGGCCCCATTTGCCCGGGGCATTCACGCAACTCTGAGATCCGAGATGCCAGGCGCGAGGTGGCCCAGTCAAACTCGCCTCAGACCTCCTCGCAACTCTGGGTTCCGAGATGCCGCGTGCGAAGCGGTCCGGCTAATTTTGCCTGCGACATCTTCGCAACTCTGGGCTCCAAGATGTCGCGCGTGGGCTCAGGGATATTCTGACATAAGGTGGTCCAGCCTGTTTCGCCTGGGACATCCTCGCAACTCCAGGCTCAGAGATGCCGCGTGCGAGGTGGTCGGGCCCGTTTCGCCTGAGACATCCTCGCAACTTTGGTCTCTGAACTGTTGTGGCCTGAAGTGATCTGGCCCATGTCGCCAGAGACATCCTCACATCTCTGGGCTCGAAATTGCGACGCGTGAGGTTGTCCGGTCCAGTTCGCCTGAGACATCCTCGCAATTCTGGGCTCAGAGATGCTCCTGACTTGAGGTGATCTGGCCCATTTTCGCCTGAGACATCTTCGCAACTCTGGGCTCAGACATGCTGCGCCCGAGGTCGCTTGGCCAATATGGCCTGATGCATCCCCGCAACTCCGGGCACAGAGATGATGCGCTCGAGGTACTCCGGCCAGATTTGCCTGATCCATCCTCGCAACTCTGGGCTCCAAAATGCCGCGCCAGAGATGGTCGGGCCAATTTCGCCTGAGACCTCTTCGCAACTCAGGGCTCCGAGATGCCGCGCACGAGGTAGTCCAGTCAGTTTTGCCTGAGACATCCTCACAACTGGGCTCCGATGGGGCCAGGCCCAAACTTCCTGTTACACTACAGTGCTAATATCGAGTTGTGCCCCAGGAGGGGTCCAGGCGCCCCTGCCCCGAGGGGGCAGTTAGCCGGCGCCGAGGCGAGAACATGAATTTCGGACACGCCCTGGAACACGTTGAAATCTCCAGCGAGAGGAGAACTTCGAGGGCGAGGAGGAGAACCAGGAGAACGAGGTGGGGCGAGAAGAACCAGGAGGAATAACATCAGGAACGCGATGGTGATAACGAGGAAAATAAGAGGACGAGGAAGAAGAAATACGAGGAGAAAGAGGAACGGGATGACGGGGGGGGGAGAAGGAGGGGGAGGAGAAGGAGGTTTGGGAAGGGGGAAAGGGCAAGAAGCATGGCAAAGAGGACGATGCCAGCAATGACGACGACTGTGATGATGACAAGGGCGCAGGCAAATCAGGGGCGGGAGGACGATGATTCGGTGGACGCGCAAACAATGTTTGGAGCCGCCCTGGCTCAAAATCGCTGTCGGGGATGCTGGACTGAACCTATAAATCGGTATGTTGGTGATGCTTCTCCGCCTCGTCACCATCCTTGTCCTGGTCCTCTTTCTGCTGCTGCCTCCTCCATCTCCCCCCGTACTCCTCCTGCTCCTCCTTGCAGCCCCCTCTCTCCGACTGTGCGAATGTTGATGCTAAGAACGGTTCTGCGCCTGTCGGTACCAGTATCGCTATCGATACCAGTACCGATGCCGGTACAGGTGCCGGTACCAAACCATGATCGGCATCGGTATTTCAACAGAAGATACAGCCAACACCAACAGCTTTTCGCTTCCGATCGAGCCCCCTGCCCCTGGGGTCTTAGGCGTTTGCCGCATTCTACGCGTTCTCGGCAAGGCCAACCCAGCGGCCCTGCTGAGAGCACGTGGCGCGGCGACCGTCTAGGATCTACACGGCGGCGTCTGCTGAGATGAGGTTTGCGCTGTAGGGGTCTTCCCACCGAGGCACGCGGGTGCCTCTGCTGAGAGGACGTGGGTCTGACCCTGGGATCGTCGTCTGGCCCTGATGAAACAAGCTCGACTTGGAGGGCGTCGTCTCATCACGCCCAGCGGGCGATCCCGGGATCAGGCCCGCGCCTTCTCAGCAGAGGCACCCGGGTGCCCCTGCTGAGAAGAGTCTTGCAGCGCAGACTTTCTCTCAGCAGAGGCCGCCGCGTAGATCTCTTGGGCGTTTGCCGCGGCCTCGGCCGGCCGTCCGCTTCTGCCGCGGCGGGCGGCCGGCCGTTCATCCGATTCGTCTTCGTCGTAGTCGTCGCCGTCGTCGTCAGGACCCTCGTCGTTGTCGTCGACGTTATCATCATTATCATCGCCGTCGTCGTCATCATCATCATCGTCCTTATCATCATCGTGGTCATCCTCATCACCACCGTGCTCATCATCAAATTCACTCGCAATCAACTTCATGACGAATCATTGCAAACGTTGTCGTCGTCACCTTGAGCGCCGATGCCGTTGTGATAAATTGCAGTCGTCATGGTCGGCGGGTCGCCGCCATCGTTGCGATCCACCTCGTCACGGCAATCATACTATTCATCTTCATCCTCCGCTGTATATTCCTCTGCCTTCTGATACTCTGCGCATCTGCGGCCCATCTGATCCTCTTTAATTCATCCTTGGACAAGCGTGGAAAGTGAGGAGCGAGAAGTGTGTGTGTGGGGGGGGGGGACGGCGGGCGAGACGTGAGAAAAGAGCAGGACGTGGAGGAGCAGCGGAGGGATGGGGGATGTGAGGGGCAGCAGTAGCAGAAGGATGGCGCGGAGCAGCGACGAAGGAGGAATATATTAAGGCCAGGGTCCAGCATCCTCATCAGCGACTCTAGATTTAATGTGGTTTCAAAACTTGTTCTCGTCCTCCGAGTCACCGTCCTCCTGTTCCTGATTTGCGTGCGCCCTTGTCGTTATCAATGTCGTCGTCGTTGTTTATGTCGCCGTCCTCATCGTGTTTCTCGCCGTCCACCCTCCTACGCAACCTCATCGTCCTCCCTTCTCCTCCGCATCCTCATGCCGTTCCTCCTACTTCTCGCCGTTACTTTCCTCCTCCTCCTCCTCTTTATCATCCTTCTCATCATCGTGCTCCTGATGCTCTTCCTCATCTGGGTTCTCCTCGCCCCTCCTCGTACTCAAAGTTATCCTTCTTGCCTTCATATTTCTCCTTTCGCCGGAGATTTCCTCAACATATATATATTCTGGCCTGGCGTTCCCGCCTGAGACGTCCTTCCACATGAATCAGAAATCCGGCTCTCGCCTCGGCACGGTTAACTGCCCCCTCGGGCCAAGGGCGGTTGAACCCCTCCTGGAAGACGACTCGATAACTAGTCGTGTGGTCCTGGCACGTCTGGGAGCCCTTTTGCGAGGATGTCTCAGGCGAACGGGTTGGGCCACCTAGCGCGCCACATCTCGGAGCCCAGCGTTGCGAAAAGGTCTCAGGCGAAACTGGCCGGGCTACCTCAATTCAGGGCATCCTTGAACCTGGCCAGACCACCTCGCGCAGCGTCTCTGAGGCTGGAGTTGCGAGGATGCCTCAGGCGAAGCGCGCCGGCCAACCTCGCGCGCGGCATCTCTGAACCCAGAATTGCGAGGATGTCTCGGGGAAAGTTGGCCAGACTTTCGCGCGCGGCATGGAGGAACCCAGAATTCCGAGGATGTCGGAGGCGAAAATGGTTAAACCACCCTGCGCGCGTCATCTAGGAGCCCAGAGTTGCGAGGATACCTCAGGCGAAACTGGCTGGACCACCTCGCGCCTGGCATCTCGGAGACCCGAGTTGCGAGAATGTCCCAAGCGAACTGGGCCGGACCACCTCAAGTCAGGGCATATCTGAGTTTGGAGCTGCGGAAATGTTTCAAGCGAATCGGGCCGGACCAAATCAGGTCAGAGCATCTCCAATCCCAGAGCTGCGATGATGTCTCGGGCGAGAATGTCTGGACCGTTTCGTGCGCGGCATGTCTGAGTCTTAACCCAGAACTGCAAGGGTGTCTCAGGCAAAATGGGCCAGACCACCTCGCGAAAGGCATTTCTGAGCCCAGAGTTGCGAGGATATCTCAGTCGAAACGGGCTGTACCACATCAAGTCAGTGCGTATCTGAGCCCAGTGTTGCGAGGATGCTCACGCGAGCCCGGCCGCACCATCTCGCGCACGGCATCTAAGCCCAGAGTTGCGAAGATATCTCAGGCGGAACTGGCCAGATCACCTGGCGCATGGCATCTGGGAGCTCAAATTTGCGGCGGAGATGTCTCAGGCGAAACTGACCAGGTCACCTCAGGTTCAGGCATCTCTGAGGCCAGCGTCGCGAGAATGTCCGAGGCAAAATTGTCTGGTTCACCTCGCGCGCGGCATGTCTGAGCCCAGACTTGCGAGGATGTCTAAGGCGATTTGGACTGGACCTGCTCAGGTCACGACATCTCTTAGCCCAGAGTTGCAAGGATGCCTATGGCTTCCACTGTAGGGGCCAGCGAGCCTCGCAAAGTCACCGACCTCGGTGATCGGTGACCTGCCAGGGCCTCCAACAAGCCTCGCGAGGTCACCGACGTCGGCGACCTCCCGGGGCCCTCAACGGGCCTCGCGAGGTCACCGACCTCGGTGACTTGCTGGCGCCTCCAGCGAGCCACGCAAGGTCACTGGCCTGTGTTCGATATACGGTCACATGCTGGGGGGTCCAAAGAGCCTTGCAAGGTCTCAGTGACATGCCGGGGCCTTCAACGGGCCCCATGAGGACACCCACCTCGGAGACCTTCTGGCTTTCAGCGGGCTTCGCAAGGCCACCGGCCTGGGTTTGAGACTAAGTGACCTGCCAGGGGCTCCAAAGAGCCTCGCAAAATCACCGACCTCGGTGACCTCCCGGGGCCCTCAACGGGCCTCGCGAGGTCACCGACCTCGGTGACCTGCCCGGGCCTCCAGCGGGCCACGCAAGGTCACCAGCCCGTGTTTGACATGCGGTGGCCTGCCAGGAGTTCCAACGAGCCTCGCAGGGTCACGGACCTCGGTGACCTTCCGTGGCCTTCAACGGGCCTCGGGCCTCCAACGGGCCTCGCAAGGTTACCGTCCTGTATTCGACATTCGGTGGCCCGCCCAGGCCTCCAAATGGCCTCGCGAGGTCACCAACCTCGGTGACCTGCCGGGGCCTCGGCATCGTCGTCATCGTCGTCGTCGCCGTCGTCGTCGTCGCCCCCGTCGTCTTCGTCGTCGCCGCCGTCGCCGCCGCCGTCGTCGTCGTCGCACTATAGAACCATTCTCGCGCGCTGGACACTGGACACCAAATACCAGACACCGGACACTTGACACCCGACACCGGGCACTGGACACCGGGCACCGGGCATCGGGCACCGGACACTGGACAACGGACACCGGACACTGGACACCGGACACCGGACACATGACATTGGACACCGGACACCGAACACCGGACTCTGGACACCGGCCCCGGACGTCGATGATGATGTTTATGTTGGTGTTGATGGCGACTACGGTAATGATTGCTATGGATGCAGACGACGACGACGGTGATGATGATTACGGTGATGACGAAGCTGTCAATGAAGTTGACCATGCCATTATGATGATGACGATGATGATGACGACGATGATGATGACGATAACGATGTTGGTGGTGATGATGGTGATGATGGTGATGATGATGGTGGTGGTAGTAGTGATGATGGTGATGGTAGTGATGGTGATTATGATGGTGATGGTGATGATGATGCTGATGATGATGATGATTGTGATGATGGTGATGATGGTGATGGTGATGATGGTGATGATGATGACGACGACGATGCTGGTGATGATTATGATGATGTTGAAGCCGCTGCTGACGATCATAGCGAGTATTACGCTTTGATGACTGTGAAGGTGGGGGAGGAGGAAGAGGGAGGAGGAGGAGACGAGGAGAAGGAGGCGGAGGAGAAGGAGGGCGGGTCGTCGTCGCGGTCTTCGTCGTCGTCGTCGCCTTCATCGTCGTCGTCGTCGTCGTCGTCGCCTTCATCGTCGTCGTCGTCGTCGTCCTCGCCCTCGTCGTTTTCGTCTCCCTCGTCGCCCTCGCAGAGGTCCAGAAAGACAGATTGAACACTATTTAAATGTCCCGCCCAGACTGACCCGCCCGCCCGTTAGGGTCCGCCCGCCGGACCCGATCCGCCCATTAGGACACGCGCGTGCCAACTCGATGATGTTTCCTACTTTAATGTCCCGCCCGCCCGACCCGACCCGCCCGTTACGGTCCACCCGCCGGTCTGGCACGCCCGTTGGGGCCCGCTCCTGCTGCTCCTCATCCTCCTGATCATCTTCCACTCTTCCTCCTCCTCCTTCTCCTCGTCTACCTCCTCCTCATCCTCCTTCCCCTCCTCCTCATCCTCTTCATTCCCCCTCATCATCATCATCATCATCATCATCATCATCATCATCATCATCATCATCATCATCATCATCATCATCATCATAATCCTCATTATGCTGCTGTTCCTCTCCCCATCCTCCTTCTCTTCCTCTACCTACCCCTCTTCTTCATCATCGCCATCATCATCCTCCTGCTGCTCCTTATATACTTCCCCTCCTCATCCTCATTCTCCTCATCCTGCTGCTGCTGCATCCTTGTCCTGCTGCTTGTCCTCCTGCTCATCATCGTTATTGTAATCATATAGTTTTTCCTCATCATCCTCATCATCCTCAATGTCCTCCTCGTTCTCCGTCTCCTCATCCTCCTCATCATCTTCAGCCTCATTCTCTTGATTCCCCTCCTTATCCACCCCTTCCTTATCCTCCTCCCCATCCTCCTCATTCTCCTCAACCACCTCCTCCACCTCAACATCCTCCTCCTCCTCGTCCTCCTGCTGCTTATCCTCATCCTCATTATGATTATTGGTACCCTCCTCCTCCTCATCACCATCATCATCCTCATCCTCCTGCTGCTGCTGCTCCTCCCCCGCCTCATGCTCTGCAACTGACGCCAGACACCGGACACCGGACACCAGGCGCCCGGACAGGGGCACCGAACACGAGACTCCGGACACAGGACAACGGACACCATACACCAGACACCGGACACCGGACGCCAGATGCCAGACGCCGGACGCTGGACGCTGGTCGCCGGACATTGGAAACAGGACACCGGACACCGGACGCCGGACGCCAGACGCCGGACGCCGGACGCTGGACGCCGGACACCGCAAGGATCGTGCATGCCTTCGTCGTCTCAGTCGTCGTCGCCCTCGTCGTCGTCGTCGTCGTCGGCGTCGTCGCCCTCGTCGTCGTCGTCGTCGTCTTCATCGTCGTCTTTATCGTCTTTGTCGTCGTCGTCGCCCTCGTCGTCGTCGTCGCCCTCGTCGCCGTCGTCGCCCTGGTCGTCGTCGTTGTCGTCTTCGTCGACGCAGTAGTAGTCGTCTTCGTCGTCGTCGCCGTCGTCTTCGTCATCGTCGTCGTTGTTGTCGCCTTCGTCGTCGTCGTCTTCGTCGTCTTCTCCATCGAAGCAGTCGTCGTCGTCGCCCCCGTCGTCGTCGTCGTCGTCGTCGTCGTCGTCGTCG
Source organism: Prorocentrum cordatum (assembly GCA_963575745.1). Taxonomy (NCBI): domain Eukaryota; class Dinophyceae; order Prorocentrales; family Prorocentraceae; genus Prorocentrum; species Prorocentrum cordatum. The sequence goes on along the minus strand of CAUYUJ010021519.1, from coordinate 123,286 downwards.
TCGTCGTCGTATTTATCGTCGTCGTCGTCGTCGTCGTCGCCCTCGTCGTCGTAATCGTAGTCGTCGTCGCTGCCGTCGTCATCGTCGTCGTCGTCGCCCTCGTCGTCGTCGTCGTCGCCGTCGTCGTCTTTATCGTCGTCGTCATCGTCTTCGTCGTCGTCGCGGCTGTCGTCGTCGTCGTCGTCGTCCTCGTCGCCGCCATCGACCTCGACATCGTCATCGTTGTCGTCGCCTTCGCTCTCCGGGGACCCCCACCCATAGGAGAAGTCCAGCTGGACTTGTCCTGTGGGTGGGGTGTTTGGCTCTCCGGCGACCCCCACCCATAGGAGAAGCCCAGCTGGACTTGTCCTATGGGTGGAGTGCTTGGCTCTCCGGCGACCCCCACCCATAGGAGAAGTCCAGCTGGACTTGTCCCATGGGTGGGGTGCTTGGCTCTCGGGCGACCCCCAACCATAGGAGAAGTCCAGCTGGACTTGTCCTATGGGTGGGGTGCTTGGCTCTCCGGCGACCCCCACCCATAGGGGAAGTCCAGCTGGACTTGTCCTATGGGTAGGGTGCTTGGCTCTCCAGCGACCCCCACCCATGGGAGAAGTCCAGCTGGTAACATCTCCTATGGGTGGTTTTGCGTTGCTCTCCGGCGACCCCCCGGGCCCATAAGGAGAAGTCCACGGACTTGTCCCTAATGTGGGGTGCTGGGCTCTTCCGGCGACCCCCACCCATGAAATTATACCCACCACTAAATTAACAATAGGAAGAAGTCCCGCTGGACTTGTCCTATGGTGGGGGTGTTGGCTCTCCGGCGACTCCCCACCCCCACCCATGAGGAAGAAAGTCCCCTGGACATGTCCTATGGGTTTGGGGCCTTTCGCTTCAACGCGAAAAGCAAAACGAATTTCTCCTAATGGGGGGGGGGGTCCCCAACCCCCCCCCCATAGGAGAAGTCCAGCTAACTCTCCTTGGGGGGGGGGGGGGTTTCTGGGACACCCCCCCCCCCATAGGGGATCGCCCTAACATAAGGAATCCATATGTAGGGCGATCCCCTATGGGGGGGGGCGGTCTGGGGACCCCCCTCCCCCATAGGAGAAATTTCGCTTGCTTTTAGCGCTGAGCGAAAAGCACCCCACCCATAGGACAAGTCCAGCTGGACTTCTCCTATGGGTGGGGGTGGGGGTCGCCGGAGAGCCAAGCACCCCACCCATAGGACAAGTCCAGCTGGACTTCTCCTATGGGTGGGAGTCGCCGGAGAGCCAAGCACCCCTCATATAGGACAAGTCCAGCTGGACTTCTCCGATGGGTGGGGGTTGCGGGAGAGCCAAGCAAAACCACCCATAGGACAAGTCCAGCTGGACTTCTCCTATGGGTGGGGGTCGCCGGAGAGCCAATAGGACAAGGTCCAGCTGGACTTCTCCTATGGGCGGGGGTGCCCGGAGAGCCAAGCACCCCAACCATAGGACAAGTGCAGCTGGACTTGTCCTATGGGTGGGGGTCGCCGGAGAGCCAAGCACCCCACCCGTAGGGCAAGTCCAGCTGGACTTCTCCTATGGGTGGGGCTCGCCGGAGAGCCAAGCACCCCACCCATAGGACAAGTCCAGCTGGACTTCCCCTATATGGGTCGGGGTTGCCGGAGAGCCAAGCACCCCACCCATAGGACAAGTCCAGCTGGACTTCTCCTATGGGTGGGGGTCCCCGGAGAGCCGAGCACCCCACCCAAGTCCAGCTGGACTTCTCCTATGGGTGGGGGTCGCGGGAGAGCCAATACGACAAGTCCAGCTGGACTTCTCCTATGGGTGGGGGTCGCCGGAGAGCCAAGCACCCCACCCATAGGACAAGTCCAGGTGGACTTCTCCTATGGGTGCGGGTCGCCGGAAAGCCAAGCACCCCACCCATAGGACAAGTCCGGCTGGACTTCTCCTATGGGTGGGGGTTCCTGGAGAGCCGAGCACCCCACCCATAGGACAAGTCCAGCTGGACTTCTCCTATGGGTGGGGGTCGCCGGAGAGCCAATAGGACAAGTCCAACTGGACTTCTCCTGGACTTTTCCTATGGGTGGGGGTCGCCGGAGAGAGAAGGCGACGACGACGACGACGACGTCGAGGACGATGGCGGCGACGACGACGACGACGATGATGACAGCGGCGACGACAACAACAGCGGCGACGACAACGTCGCCCGACGACGACGACGACGAAGACGGCGACGACGACGACGACGACGACGACGGCTTTGAAAGCGACGACGATGACGAGGACGACGACGACGACAAGGACGACGAAGATTACACGACGACGACGACGACGAAGGCGACGAGAACGACGACGACGACGATGACGACGACGACGACGACGACGACGGCAGCGGCGGCGGCGACGACGACGACTACGACTACGACGACGACGCCGACGACGACGACAACGCTGAGGGCGACGATGACGACTACGACGACGACGCCGCCGACGACGACGACCATGGCGACAACGACGACGAGGGCGACGAGGGCGACGACGACGACGGCTTCGAAAGCGACGACGACGAAGACGACGAAGTCGACGACAACGACGTCGACGAAGACGACGCCGACGACGACGAAGACGACTACTACTACGTCGACGAAGACGACGACGTCTACGATGACTACGCTGACGACGAGGGCGAGAAAGACGACGATGACGACGACGACGAGGGCGACGACGACGACGACGAAAGCGACGGCGACGACTCGACGACGACGACGATGACGACGAAGACGACGACGACGGCGAGGGCGACGACGACGACAAAGACGACGACGACGACAAAGACGACAACGACGACGCGACGAGGCGACGACGCTGACGACGACGACGACGAAGACGACGATGGAGACGACGACTGCGACGACGAAAGTATGGACGATTCTTGCGGTGCCCGGTGACACGTGTCCAGTGCCGGTGTCCGGTGTCCGGTGTCCGGCGTCTGGCGTCCAACATCCGGCGTCCGGTGTCCGGTTTCCGGTGTCCGGTGTCTGGTGTCTGGTGTCTGGCGTCCGGCGTCCAGAGTCTGGAGTCTGGCATTTGGCGTCCGGTGTCTGGTGTCTGCTGGTGTCCGTTGTCCGGAGTCCGGTGTCCCGAGTCCGGAGTCCGGTCCCGTGTCCGGTGTCCAGTGTCTGGCTTCAGTTGCAGAGCATGAGGCCGGGGAGGAGGAGCAGCAGCAGCAGAAGGATGAGGATGATGATGGTGATGAGGAGGAGGAGGAGGAGGAGGAGGAGGATAACGGATAACAGTAATCAGAATGAGGATGAGGATAAGCAGCAGGAGGATGAGGGGGAGGAGGAGGCTGAGGTGGAGGAGGGGTTGAGGAGGATGAGGAGGACGGGGGGAGGATGTGGAAGGGGTGGATAAGGAGGGGAATCAGGAGAATGAAGATGAAGATAATGAGGAGGATGAGAAGACGGAGAAGGATGAGGATGTTGAGGAGGATGATAAGGATGATGAGGGGGAGCTATATGATTATAATGACGATGATGAGCAGGAGGAGGACAAGCAGCAGGACGAGGATGCAGCAGCAGCAGGATGGCAGCATAAGGAGTATGAGGAGGGGGATCAGGATGAGGAGGGGGAGGAGCAGCAGGAGGATGATAATGATGGCGATGATGAAGAGAAGGGGGAGGTAGAGGATGTGGAGGATGATGAGGATGGGGAGGAGGAAGAACAGCAGCATAATGAGGATTATGATGATGAGGATGAGGGGGAATGAAGAGGATGAGGAGGGGGGAGGAGGAGGAGGAGGTGGATGGGGAGAAGGAGGAGGAGGGGGAGGAGGAGGAGGAGTGGGGGGATGATCAGGAGGATGAGGAGCAGCAGGAGCGGGCCCCAACGGGCGCGTCGGGTCGGGCGGGCGGACCCTAACGGGCGGGTCGGGTCGGGCGGGCGGGACATTAAAGTAGGAAACATCATCGAGTTGGCACGCGCGTGCCCTAACGGGCGGGTCGGGTCCGGCGGGCGGACCCTAACGGGCGGGCGGGGCGGGTCGGTCGGGGCGAGACATTAAAATAGTGTTCAATATGTCTTGCTGGACCTCCGCGAGGGCGACGAGGGAGACGAAAACGACGAAGGGGTCGGCGACGACGACGACGACGATGAAGACGACGACGACGACGACGATGAAGGCGACGACGACGACGATGAAGGCGACGACGACGACGAAGACCGCGACGACGACCCGTCCTCCTCCTCCCTCTTCTTCCTCCTCCTCCTCCACTTTATCAGTCAGCAAAAGCATAATATTCGCTATGATCATCAGCAGCGACATCACAATCATCGTAACAATCAACATCGTCATCGTCATCATCGTCATTACCATCACCATCATGGTCAACTTTATTGTCAACTTCGTCACCATCATAATCATATCACCGTCGCCGTCTGCATCGTCACGACCAACGTCACTATCAACATCGCAATCATCACCGTAGTCGTCATCGACGCCAACATAAACATCACCATCAATGTCCGGGTCCGGTGTCCGGTGTCCGGTGCCCGCTGCTTGGTGTCCAGTGCCCGGTGTCCGGTGTCCAGTGTTCGGTGTCCGGTGTCCAGCGCGCGAGAACCGTTCTATAGTGCGACGACGACGACGACGACGACGACGGCGGCGGCGGCGGCGACGACGACGACGACGACGACGGCCATGACGACGACGACGGCCATGACGACGATGACGACGATGCCCGTTTGAGGCCCTGGCAGCCGTTGTTGACCTCGCGAGGCCCTCTGGAGGCCTGGGCAGGTCACCGAATGTCGAACACAGGACGGTGACCTTGCGAGGCCCGTTGGAGGCCCAGGCAGGTCACCGAGGTCGGTGACCTCGCGAGGCCCGTTGATGGCCCCAGCAAGTCACCGAGGTCGGTGGCCTTGCGAGGCCCGTTGATGGCCCCAGCAAGTCACCGAGGTCGGTGGCCTTGCGAGGCCCGTTGAAGGCCCTGGCAGGTCACCGAGGTCGGTGACCTTGCGAGGCTCGTTGGACCCCCGGCAGGCCACCGCATATCGAACACAAGCCGGTGACCCTGCGAGGTCCGCTGGAGGCCCTGGCAGGTCACCGAGGTCGGTGACCTCGCGAGGCCCGTTGAAGGCCCCGGCAGGGTACCGAGGTCGGTGACTTTGCGAGGCTCTTTGGAGCTTCCGGCAGATCACCGAGTCTTAAACCCAGGCTGGTGACCTTGCGAAGCCCGCTGGAGGCCCGGGAAGGTCACCGAGGTGGGTGACCTAAAGGGGCCCTTTGAAGGCCCCGCATGTCACCGAGACCTTGCGAGGTTCTTTGGACCCCCTGGCAGGCCACCGTATATCGAACACAGGCCGGTGACCTTGCATGGCCCGCTGGAGGCCCCAGCAGGTCACCGAGGTCGGTGACCTCGCGAGGCCCGTTGATGGCCGCGGCAGGTCCCCGACGTCGGTGACCTCACGAGGCCTCTTGGAGGCTCTGGCAGGTCACCGATCACCGAGGTCGTTGACCTTGCGAGGCCCGCTGGCCCCTACAGTGGAAGCCAGAGGCATCCTCGCAACTCTGGGCTCAGAGATGCCGTGACCTGAGCAGGTCCAGCCCAAATCGCCTGAGACATCCTCGCAACTCTGGGCTCAGACATGCCGCGCGCGAGGTGATCCAGCCAATTTTGCCTCACACATTCTCGCCACTCTGGCCTCAGAGATGCCTGAACCTGAGGTGGCCTGGCCCGTTTCGCCTGAGACATCTTCCAACTCTGAGCTCCGATATGCTATGCGCCAGGTAGTCTTGCCAACTCCGCCCGAGATGGTGCGGCCGGGCTCGCCTGAGCATCCTCGCAACACTGGGCTCTGGTACGCCCTGGCTTGATGTGGTATGGCCCATTTCGCCTGAGATGTCCTCGCAACTCTGGGCTCAGATATGCCGCGCGCGAGGTGGTCTGGCCCATTTGCCTGAGACACCCTTGCAATTCTGGGCTCAGACTCAGACACGCCGCGCACAAAGCGGACCGGCCATTCTCGCCCGAGACATCGTCGCGGCTCTGGGATTGGAGATGCTCTGACATGAATTGGTCCGGCCCGATTCGCTTGAAACATCCTCGCAATTCCAATCTCAGATATGCCCTGACCTGAGGTGGTCCGGCCCAGCTCGCCTGGGACATTCTCGCAACTCTGGTCTTCGAGATGCCAGGAGCGAGGTGGTCCAGCCAGTTTCGCCTGAGGTATCCTCGCAACTCTTGGCTCCCAAGTGTCGCGGGCGCGGTGGTTTTGCCATTTTCGCCTGCGAGATCCTCGCAACTCTGGGCTCCACCATGCCGCGCGCGATGTGGTCTGGCCAACTTTGCCTGAGACATCCTCGCAACTCTGGGCTGATATATGCTCTGACCTGAGGTGGTATGGCCCGTTCCGCCCGAGACATTTTCGCAACTCCGGGCTCAGACGTGCCGCGCGCGAGGTTGGCTGACGCGCTTCGCCAGAGACTTCCTCGCAACACCAGGCTCAGATGCTGCTCGCGAGGTGGACTGGCCAGATTCTCTTGTGGCATCATTGCATTTCCAGGCTCAGAGATGCCCTGACTTTAGGTAGCCTGGCCTGTTTCTCCTGAGACATCCTCGCTACTTTGGGCTCTGAGATGTGGCCCGCTAGGTGACCCAGCCTGCTCGCCTGAGACATCCTCGCAACTGGGTTCCCAGACGGGGCCAGGACCAAACAACCAGTTTGATTACACTGCTGTTATCGCATCGTCCTCCAGGAGGGGATTCAAACGCCCCTGGCCCGAGTGGGCAAATAGCTGGCGCCGAGGCGAGAGCAGGACTTCTGTGTCATTTGGAAGGGCGTCTCAGGCGGGAGCGCTAGGCCGGAATAAATGTTGAAGAAATCTCCAACGAGAGGATAAATATGAAGGCAAGGAGGAGAACCCAGAGTACGATGAGGGGCGAGGAGGGACATGATGAGGAAGAGCATCAGGGGCACGACGACGAGAATGATGATAAAAAGGAGAAGGAGGAACAAAACGGCGAGGAGAGAGAGGAACGGCATGAGGAGGCGGAGGAAAGTGAGGACGATGAGGTTGCGTGGACGGGTAGGCGGCAAGAAACATGATGATGAGGACGGCGACAACAACGACGACGACAGTGATCACGAGACGGGCGCATGCCAATCAGGAACAGGATGACGATGATTCGGAGGACTCGCGAACAAGCTTTGAATCAACGTTGGATTTAACATTTCAGCTGGGGATGCTGGCCCCTGGCTATCACTTATTCATCATGTGTTGCTGCTCCGCGCCCTCCTCCTCCTTGTCCTGGTCCTCCTTCTGCTACTGCCCCTCTTCCATCCCCAATCCTCCCCCCGCTGCTCCTCCAACTCCTGCTCTTTTCTCACGTCTCACTCCCCGTCCTTCTCCTCACTTATTGTTCCTCACTTTCTACGATTGTCCAAGGAATAAGTACAGAGGATCAGGGGGCATAAAAACCACTGTGCATCAGAAGGCAGAGGAAGATAAACAGGAGGATGGATATGATAAAGATGATGGTAGTCGCCATCATGTGGATCTCACTGATGGCGACGATCCACCGATCATGGCGACTGCAATATATGCCAGCGGCATCGGCGCTCACGGTGACGACGACAACGATTGGAATGACGGCTCATGATGTCGATTGCGAGGGTGACTGCGACGGCGGGCATGATGGCGACGGTGATGATGACGATGACGACGACGATGATGACGATGATGTTGACGATGATGATTCTTATGGTGGTGTTGCCGATGACGACGCTGTCGTCGATGATGATGACGAGGGTCCTGATGATGACGACGACGGCGACGACTACGACGACGACGAATCGGATGAACGGGCGGCCGCCCGCCGCGGCAGAAGCGAACGGCCGGCCGAGGCCGCGGCGAACGCCCAAGATCCACACTGTGGCCTCTGCTGAAAGAAGGCCTGCGCTGCAGAGCTCTTCTCAGCAGGGGCGCCCGGGTGCCTCTGCAGAGAGGGCGCGGGTCTGCCTCCGGGATCGTCGGCTGGGCTTGCTGAGACGACGCCCCCCAAATGGAGCTTGTCTCATCAGATCCAGACGACGATCCCAGGGTCAGACCCACTTCCTCTCAGCAGGGGCACCCGGGTGCCCCTGCTGAGAAGACCCCTGCAGCGCAGGCCTCATCTCAGCACAGGCCGCCTTGTAGATCTTAGGCGTTCGCCGCACCACGTCTGCTGAGAACGCGTAGGACGTGGCGAACGCCTAAGACCCAAGGGGCAGGAAGCGCGATCGGAAGCGAAACGCTTTTGGTGTTGGCTGTATCTTCTGCTGAGATACCGATGCCGATCATGGCCCGGTGCCGGTACCGATACCGGCATCGGTACCGGCACCAGCATCGATATCGATACCGGTACCGTCAGGCGCAGCGCCTTTCTTAGCACCAACATCAACACAATCCTTGCGGGAATATGGAGGAAAAGGGGGGAGCGGGGAGGGAACATGAGGACGAGGAGGAGAGCCTGCAAGGAGGAGCAAGAGGGGTTTGGGGGGATATGGAGGAGGCAGCAGCAGGAGGACCAGGACAACGAGGAAGACGAGGCGGAGAAGCAGCACCAACAGACCGATTTATAGCCTCAGTCCAGCATCCCCAACAACGATTTTGAGGCAGGATGGCTCCACATATTGCTGATTTGCCTGCGCCCTTGTCGCCATCACTGTCGTCGTCATTGCTGACATCGTCCTCATTGCCATACTTCTTGCCCTCTCCCCCTCCCGCGCATCCCTCCTGCTCTTTCTCCTCCCACTCCTTTTCCTCCCCCGACTCATTCCATTCCTCATTATCCTCGTCGTTATTATTCCCCCTTCTCTTCTTCTCCTCATTCTCGTCATCGTGCTCCTGCTGCTCTTCCCCTGGTTCTTCTCGCCCCTCGTACTCCTGGTTCTCCTCTTCGCCCTCCAAGTTCTCCTCTCGCTGAAGATGTCAACATGTACTAACTAAGGCATGGCGCCCCCCCGCCTGAGACTTCCTTCCACATGACTCAGAAATCATGCTCTCGCCTCGGCGCCGGCTAACTGTTCCCTCGGGGCAGGGGCGCCTGGGCCCCTACTGGGGCACAATTCGGCATCAGCAGGGTACTGTAACAGGTAGCTTGTGCCTGGCCCCGTCTGACTCCTCCCCCCCACCCCTGGGAGCCCAGTTGTGAGGATGTCCCAGGCAAACTGACCGGACTACCTCGCGCGCTGAATCTCGGAGCGAGCCCAGACTTGCGAGGAGGTCTGAAGCGAAATTGGCCCGACCCCAGAGTTCCGAGGATGGATCAGGCGAATCTGGCCCGAGAACCTCGAGCGCATCATCTCTGAGCCCGGAGTTGCGGGGACGCATCAAGCGAAATTGGCCAAACGACCTCAGGCGCGGCATGTCTGAGCCCAGAGTTGCGAAGACGTCTCAGACGAAATTGGCCAGGCCACCTCAAGTCAGGAGCATCTCGAAGCCCAGAGTTGCGAGGATGTCTCAGGCGAACCGGACAGGACAACCTCGCGCGTCGCAACTTCGAGCCTAGAGTTGTGAGGATGTCTCGGGCGATACGGGCCAGATCACCTCAGGCCACAACAATTCAATTCTGAGACCAGAGTTGCGAGGATGTCTCAGGCGAAATCGGCCAGACCACCTCGCGCGCGGCATCTCTGAACCTGGAGTTGCGAGGATGTATCAGGCGGAACGGGCTGGACCAGCTTAGGTCAGAGTAAATCTGAGCCCGCGCGCGACATCTTGCAGCCCAGAGACGTCGCATGCAAAATCCGCCGGACCACTTCGCACGCGGTCTCTCGGAGCCAAGAGTTGCGAGGACGTGTGAGGCGAGTTTGGCTGGACCACCTCGCGCCTGGCAACTCGGATCCCAGAATTGCGGGCATGCCCTGGGCGACCTGGGCCGGACCAATTCAGGTCAGGGCATATCTAGGCCAAGAGTTGCGAGGATGTCCAGGGCGAATCAGACCAACTCAGGTCAGAGCATTTCCGATCCCAGAGGTGCAAGGATGCCTCTGGCGTAAATGGGCCAGACCACCTCGCGAAAGGTATATCTGAGCCAAGAGTTGTGAGGATGTCTCAAGCGAAATGGGTCGGACCACATCAAGCCAGGACATATATGAGCCCAGAGTTGCGAGGATCCTCAGGCGAGCCGGGCCGCACCTCTTCACGCGCGGCATCTAGGAGCCCAGACTTGCGAAGATGTCTCAGGCTAAATTGACCAGACCACCTCGCGCGCGGCATCTCGCAGAGTTGGGGGGACATCTCAGGCGAGAATGTCTGAAGTAGAATTGTCCAGATCACCTCGCGCGCGGCATGTCTGAGCCTAGAGTCGTGAGGATGTCTAAGGCGAAGCGGGCTGGACCTACTCAGGTTAGGGGCATATCTGAGCCCAGAATTGCGAAGATGGCGAAACGGACCGGACCACTTCGCGCGTGGCATCTTGGATTCCAGAGTTGCGAGGATGTATCAGGCGAAATGGGCCAGGCCATCTTGCCCCCGGCAACGCGGAGCCCAGAGTTGCGACGATCTCTCAACGCAATGTAATGCAGTGCCATGGGAAGTGACGCAACAGAAATGCAATGCCATGCGTTGTAATGCAATGCCATGCAATGCAACGCAAAGGCCCTCCATGCAATGGGAACAGACAGTGGCTTCCACTGCGTGAGATGCGGGATAGAGATAGAGAGGGAAAGGAGGAGCACGGAGGAGGAGGTGTAGTTGTTTTTCCAGAGCTCCCCATGCAGCTTGGCATGAACCACTGTGCAACACCAGTAGCAGGAGGCAGGGCTGGCAACAGGAT
>CAUYUJ010021519.1:100000-107500 GCA_963575745.1 Prorocentrum cordatum | reverse complement strand
TAGTACTACTAGTACTACGATTACTCCTACGACTGCTACGACCACTACGACTACTACGACTCCTACGGCCACTACTACTACTACTACTACTACGACTACTACTACTGCTGCTACGACTGCTACGACTACTACTACTACTACTACTACTACCACTACTACTACTACTACTACTACTACTACTATTACTTGTACTATGACTACTTCTACCACCACTACTACTACTACTACTACTACTACTACTACTACTACTACTACTACTACTACTACTACGACTACTACTACTACGACTACTACTACTAGTACTACTACTACTACCACCACCACCACCACCACCACTACTACTACTACTACTACTACTACTACTACTACTACTACTACTAATGTTACTGTTGCTACGCCTACTGCTGCTACTACTACTCTTCTCTTCCCTTTCTCCAACGTCCCCCCGGAACTTTGTGATACTGGTCTTTTTGTATCACCCGAAATCGGCCACCAGTAGTTCCAACCTACACACGTGATGCTGAATACGACCACAACACCACAGGTTTTACAAAGAAGGTATGCCCCGAATGAGGTGTGTCAAGAAATTTTGCCCAGGGGCTTTTCCCCTCTCCCACTCCTCCTCCTCCTCAACTGCACTTCTCTCCCCGTTCCCTCCCCTCCTTGTGATATGAGTGGCAGCCCCTCCTGTGGTTATCTGGGGCAGGCTGTTCGAGACCCCTTTTGGGCTCCCAGGGTGATGCTCTTCCATCGAACCGGCGCGCAGATTGTAGCAGTGCCGAGTCCGACCGCCCTCCTCCTTCCCAGGACCTGCCTTCCCTCGGAGCTCTGGCACTGCGGGTGCCATCTCCAGGCCAAAGGGGCCATCAGAGACCGTCTTGGGAAGGACAGGTGGCCACGAGGCAGGGGCCAGGGGCTCTGCTGGGGCCCGCGGTCAAAACGAAAATCAACCCGCATGAAGTCTGGGCCTTGGCCCCCTGTCGCTGTCCCGTTTCCTCGGTACCCTCGTCCCTCCCTCCTTTCCCGTTCTGTCCGTTTCCCCGGTTCCCTCCTCCTTTGGGCCCCACCAGTCCTTTTCGCCGTCCTCGTCTAAGTCCATCCTCTTTCTCCCTTCCGTTCTGGCCTCACACGCATGCCATTTTTAGGAGGCCTCTTCCGATCACTCCCTTGCGCCGCCCCTCCGTTTCTCTCTTTGTTTTGTTTGTTCGTTTTTTCTCTCTCTCTCTCTCTCTCTCTTTTTTCTCTCTCTCTCTCTCGCCCTCTCTCCTTCTCTCTCTCTCTCTCTCTGTTTTTCTCTCTTTCTCTTTTTCTCTCTTTCTCTCTCTGTCTCTGTCTCTCTCTCTCTCTCTTTTTCTCTCTCTCTCTCTCTCTCTCCTTATACGTAAGACAATATAACTATATGTCCCTGCCCCGAGCGAGAGCACGCAGTGGCGGAAGGAGGGAGACATGCGCGGGGGGCGCAATCAGGCACCCCTTCCACCACCAGCCTGGCTGTTCCTGCGAGGTGGCCTGGCGGCTCTTCCAGCAGGCGCGTGCGGATGGGCTGAGGTGCGACCTGCAACTCTGCAGCGCGGCGGTCAGCGGTGCCTGCTCCGAGGAGCACCCCGAGAGGGCCTGGCAGCTCCTAGGGGCGATGCGGGAGCAGCTGCTCCTGCCCGACCTCGTGACCTACAACGCGCTGATCAGCGCGTGCGGCCGCGCCGGGGACCTCGAGGGCGCCCTGCGCCTGCTGCGCGAGCTGCGCTCCCGGCGGCTGGAGCCCGGGCTGATCACCTACAACGCCCTGCTGGGGGCCTGCGACCGGGCCGGCGACGCAGAGAGGGCGCTGCGCCTGCACGACGACATGCTGCGGCTGGCTCTCACCCCGGACGCGGTCACGTGCGGCGCGCTTGTGGGCGCCTGCGGCAGAGGTTCGGCGACTACCAAGGGGTAGGGTTGCGCTGGGGTGTGGTTTGCGATCGGCGCCGTTGGGGCCCGACGGGCACGACACCGCGACGCGGCGCGAGAGGTATCGCCACCTAAGTGGTGCAAGCTTTGGGCATGTGGAGCACGAGAGACCCGCATGGCCTGTCTTCGTCGGGCCTCCTCGGGGCGCGGGGAAGAGCTCAGTCGAGGTCCCTTCCCGCCCTCCAGGGTGACCCCCTGGGTGCCGGTTGCAAACCATATCCTGTGCAAACCACACCCTCCAGAGTCGCCGAGAGGCAGCCAGCCGCTCCGGGCCCTGCGCCTCTTCGACGCCTCGCGCCAGAGGCGCGTCCGGCCCAACGTCTTCACCTACGGCGCGCTCATCGCGGCGTGCCAAAGGGGCAGCCGGACACGGGTGGCCCTGAAGCTGTTCGAGAGCATGCTCGACGAGCAGGTCTCTCCAGACACCGTCGTGTTCAACTCGCTGATCAAGGCTCGCTCCAGGGACGGGCACCCCGGGGGCGCCGCCGGGTTGCTGGAGGCCATGGTGCGCCGGCGGCTCAGGCCAGACGTTGTGAGCTTCAGCACCGCGATCGCCGCGTGTGATGTGGCCGGTGGCGCCAGCGAGGCGCTGCGCATCTTCGATCAGATGCTGAGCCAGGATCAGCCCAGCCACCCTCCTCCCCGTCCCTGCCGGCTCACCGGTTCAGGATGGAAAGGGAAAGGGAGGGGGTAGGAGGATGATGAGGAGGAATGCGAGGAGGAGAAGCAGGAGGAGGACGACGAAGAGAAGGAGGAGGAGAAGCAGGGACATCAATCGAGTAATAAGAGGAAGAATAAGAAGACACATGGTAACGAAAAGAGGAGGAACGGGTGATGAGGTGCCGTGGAATTCTGAACGGAGTCTAGGTCCTTGTCCGCACCGTACCGCCAGGGATGCGTGTGGATTGGCCCAGCCGAGTACAGAAACCGTGGGGGCACGTGGCGGCGGCGTGAAACGCGAGGACCACACGATGGGTCATCCGTCAGCGGCGTAACCCTGGAATCCATGGGCTCGTTTTCACAGTTGCTTTCACTGCGACCGTGCGCGCAGGACGTGCCCCCCAACGCGGTGGCCTGCAATGCGCTGATAAGCGCATGCGAGAAGGGCGCAGAGGCCGCTGCGGCGCTGCGGGCGCACGGCTCAGCCGGCCCCGGGGGCTCCGACGTGCCGCTTGCCGCTCAGACTCGCTCGGCCCCGACCTGCGAGGGCTCGGCCTTCGAGCCGCAAGAGAGGCACGTCCCGTCGCGCCCAGCGTGCGCGCTCCGCCCAGGCGGGCCCCTTGGGTCAGCCCGGCACGGAGGCGGACCAGGCGGGCGCTGGCCCCCGGAGTCCCAGGCAGGCCCCCTCTTCGCCCTTGCAGCAGGCATGTCCCGAGGAACGGCGGGCCCGTGGGGCCCTGCCTGGGCCCCCTGGGGCCGTGCGAAAAGAAACGCCCAGGAGATGTAAGGCGGGTCCTGGGGAAGCTCGGCGACGCGTAACAGCCATGGGGCTTCCATGCTGCCCGGGTCGGCCACCCCCCCTGAGCTATCGTGTGGCAATGAAGTTCGTCCCCCCCTTCGCCTTCACCTCCTCGCAAGTCGTTGTAATAGTAGAAGAAGAAGAAGTAGTAGTAGAAGTGGTAGTAGTAGTGGTAGTAAGCATCGTAGTAGTAGTAGTAGTCGTAGTAGTAGTAGTAGTAGTAGTAGTAGTAGTAGTAGTAGTAGTAGTAGTAGTAGTAGTAGTAGTAGTAGTAGTAGTAGTAGTAGTAGTAGTAGTAGTAGTAGTAGTAGTAGTAGTAGTAGTAGTAGTAGTAGTAGTAGTAGTAGTAGTAGTAGTAGTAGTAGCGTAGTAGTAGTAGTAGTAGTAGTAGTAGTAGTAGTCGTAGTCGTTGTCGTAGTCGCAGTCGCAGTCGTAGTCGTAGTCGTAGTCGTAGGCGTAGTCGTAGTCGTAGCCGTAGCCGTAGCCGTAGCCGTAGTCGTAGTCGTACTAGTAGTATTAGTAGTATTAGTAGTATGAGTAGTAGTAGTAGTAGTAGTAGTAGTAGTAGTAGTAGTAGTAGTAGTAGTAGTAGTAGTAGTAGAAGAAAAAGTAGTAGTAGAAGTAGTAGTGGTAGTCGTCGTCGTAGTAGTAGCAGTAGTAATAGTAGGAATCGTCGTAGTAGTAGTCGTAGTAGTCGCCGTGGTAAAAGTAGTAGTAGTAGTAGTAGTAGTAGTAGTAGTAGTAGTAGTAGTAGTAGTAGTAGTAGTAGTAGTAGTCGTAGAAGTAGTAGTAGTGGTAGTAGCAGAGCAGTAACATCAAAGAAAGTAGTAGTAGTAGGAACAAAAACGAAAGTAGTGGCAGTAGTCATAGTAATAGTAATAGTAGTATTCGTAGTAGTCGTAGTCGAAGTAGCCGTGATAGTAGTCGTAGTAGTATTTGTAGGGAGTAGCAGTAGTAGTAGCAAGTCGCATTAGCAGTAGCAGCAGCAGCAAGAGTAGTAGCAGCAGCAGTGGTAGTAGCTGTAGTACTAGACATTGTACTTGTAGTCTTCATAGTAGTAGTTATGGCAGTAATCGTTGTAGTAATAGTAGTATTCGTCATAGTAGTCATAGTAGTAGTAGTTGTACGAATAGTAATCGTACTAGTGGAACTAGTAGTTGTTGTCGTGGTCGTAGTCGTAGTCGTAGTAATAGTACGAGTGCGTAGTAGTAGTAGTAGTAGTAGTAGTAGTAGTAGTAGTAGTAGTAGTAGTAGTAGTAGTAGTAGTAGTAGTAGTAGTAGTAGTAGTAGTAGTAGTAGTAGTAGTAGTAGTAGTAGTAGTAGTAGTAAGAGTAGTAGTAGTAGTAGTCGTAGTAGTAGTAGTAGTAGTAGTAGTAGTAGTAGTAGTAGTAGTAGTAGTAGTAGTAGTAGTAGTGGTAGTAGTAGTCGTAGTTTTAGTAGTGGTAGTAGTGGTCGTAGTCGTAGCCGTACATGTCGTAGTAGTAGGACTAGTAGTAGGACTAGTAGTAGTAATAGTCGTCGTCGTAGTAGTAGTAGTAGTAGTAGTAGTAGTAGTAGTAGTATTGGTGGTGGTGGTAGTGGTAGTTGTGGTAGTGGTAATTGTAGTAGTAGCCGGCGTAGTAAGAGGAGTAGAAATAGTAGTAGTAGTAGTCGTGGTAGTCGTCGTAGTAGTAGTAATAGTAGTAGTAGTAGTAGTCGTAGTAGTAGTAGTAGTAGAAGTAGTAGTAGTAGTAGTAGTAGTAGTAGTAGTTGGAGTGATAGTAGTGGTTGTAGTAGTAGTAGTAGTTGTAGTGGTAGTAGTAGTTGTTGTAGTGGTCATAGTAGTATTTTATAGTTGTCGTGAAACCAGTAGTAGTAGTACTAGTAGTAGTAGTAGTAGTAGTCGTAGTCGTAGTCGTAGTCGTAGTAGTCGTAGTAGTCGTAGTAGTACTGGTAGTAGTAGTAATTTGGCAGGTGTAGTAGTAGTAGCAGTAGTAGTAGTAGTCGTAGTAGTAGTCGTAGTAGTAGTAGTAATAGTAGTAGTAGTAGTCGTAGTAGTAGTAGCAGCCGTAGTAGTGGCAGTAGTAGTGGTAGTCGTCGTAGTCGTTGCCCTTGTCGAAGTAGTAGTCGCAGAAGTAGTCGTATTCGTAGTTGTAGTGGTAGATGTAGTGGTAGTGATGTTAGCGGTAATGGTGGTAGCGCAGGTAGTAGTAGCAGCCGTAGTAGCAGTAGTTGTAGTAGTAGTAGTAGTAGTAGTAGAAGAAGTCGTAGTAAGTAGCAGTAGTAGTAGTAGTAGTAGTAGTAGTAGTAGTAGTCGTAGTAGTAGTAGTAGTAGTAGTAGTAGTAGTAGTAGTAGTAGTAGTGGTAGAGGCGGTACGAGCAGCAGCGGCAGAAGCACCAGCGGCAGCAGCTAGCAGCAGCAGCAGCAGTAGCAGCACCAGCAGAAGCAGCAGCAGTAGTAGTAGTAGTAGTAGTAGTAGTAGTAGTAGAAACAGTAAGCGTAGCAGTAGATGTATGCGTAGCAGTAGGAGTGGTGGTTGTAGTAGTAGTAGTAGTGGTAGGAGCAGTAGTAGTAGTGGGCGTAGTAGTACTCATAGTCGTCGTCGTAGCCGTAGTCGTGCCAGTAGTCGTGATATTAATACTCATAGTAGTAGTAGTAGTAGTAGTAGTAGTAGTAGTAGTAGTAGTAGTAGTAGTAGTAGTAGTAGTAGTAGTAGTAGTAGTAGTAGGAGTAGGAGTAGGAGTAGTAGTAGTAGTAGTAGTAGTACTAGTAGGAAACGGAGTATTAGTAGTAGTAGTAGTAGTGATAGTAGTAGTAGTAGTAGCAGTAGTAGTAGTAGTAGTAGTAGTAGTAGTAGTAGTGGTAGTAGTCGTGGTCATCGTAGTCGGAGTAGTAGTAGCAGTAGTAGTAGTAGTAGTAGTAGTAGTATTCGCACGATTAGTAGCACTAGCAGCAGTAGTAGCAGTAGGGAAAGTAGTACTAGTAGGTCGAGGAGTAGTATTCGTAGTTTTCGATATTTCTGGTAGAAGTAGTATCAGTAATAGTCGTAGACGTTCGAGAAGTAGTCGTACTTGCAGTAGTAGTAATAGTGTTAGTAGTAAACGGTCGTGGTCGTTTTAGTCGGCGTCGTTGCCGCCCTCGTGGTAGTAGTAGTAGTCGTCGTAGTAGTCGTAGTAAAGTAGTAGTAGTAGTAGTAGTAGTAGTAGTAGTAGTAGTAGTACTCGCAGTAATCGTAGTAGTTGTAGTAGCTGTAGCCGTACGAGTAGCCGTAGTACTATCACTGTACTAGTAGTAGTTGTTGTAGTAGCAGTAGTAGTAGTCGTAGTAGTAGTAGCACTAGTAGTTGTAATAGTTGTGGTTCCATGGGTCGCAGGAGTAGCAAGCGTAGTAGCAGTAGGAGTAGCAGTTGTAGCAGGAGTAGTAGCAGTAGGCGTAGTAATAGTAGTAGTAGTAGTAGTAGTAGTAGGAGTAGTAGTTGTAGTAGTAGTAGTAGTACAATTGGCAGTCGCCATTGTAGAAGGAGGCGTAGTCGTAGTAGAAGTAGTCGTAGTAGAAGTAATACAAGTAGTAGTCGTCGTAGTGGCAGTAGCAGAAGTAGTAGTAGTAATAGTAGTAGTAGTAGTAGTAGTAGTAGTAATTGTCGTAGTAGTAGTAGTAGTAGTAGTATTAGTGGTAGTATTAGTGGTAGTCGCAGTAGTCGTAATCGTGGTAATAGTACTAGTAGAAACAGCAGTCGTACCAGTAGTCGTAGTCGTAGCAGTACTGGTAGTAGCAGTAGTAGTAGTAGTAGTAGTAGTAGCATTTGTAGTAGTCGTTGGATTAGTACTTGTTGTGGGGTTGGTAGTCGTAGTTGTGGTAGTCGTAGTAGTAGCATTTGTAGTTGCAGTAGTCAGAGTAGAAGAACTAGTAATGGCAGTCGTGGTAGTAGTAGTAGTGGTAGTAGTAGCAACAGTAGTAGCAGCAGTAGTAGTAGTAGTAGTGGTAGTAGTAGTAGGTAGTAGTAGTAGTAGTAGTAGTAGTAGTAGTAGTAGTAGTAGTAGTAGTAGTAGTAGTAGTAGTAGTAGTAGTAGTAGTAGTAGTGGTAGCGGTGGTAGAAATAGTTATAGTAGCAGTA